>PEKF01000043.1:165230-179148 GCA_003073195.1 Ramalina intermedia | reverse complement strand
GGGGGGGGGGGGGGGGGGTGGGGGTGGGGGGGGTGGGGGGGGGGGGGAAGGAGAATGGCAAGATTTTGTTTGGGTGAGGGGCTGGACTCTGTCAGAGAGGGACTCTCAACGCTCGGTCTCATCAGGCTGCGTCGATGGCTGCACTTAAGTCGATAGACAACGTGACGGCGCCAGGTTTCGGGATACTAGGTGTGCTATGAAGGGGCTGCACTGAGATTGGAACTCACGTCGGCCCAGACCTCTTCGCTTTACTCTTACAGCTTTGCCCCTTTCTTAGAGATCTGGAGAACTCGCTACCACCGTCCATATCACACTCACATACTTTCGAAGATGCGTTCCATATGCCTTCTCTTATAGACATCATCGTGCGATATTGCTTTGCACCTGAATTCTTGCATCTTTCTCTTCGTGCAGAAAGATTAGAGAGAAACTGTACGGCACCGGATCACCCAAACTCATACTCATCGACCTGTTTCCTATTCCTCACGTCCACAGACCTCTACACCACCTATATCCAAGAACGAAGAAAGCAAGGCACAGCTCAGACCCTCTCCTCTCCTTTACAATGCCACTTATCTCGCCCATTCCCAGCAGAAAATAGAAAGCCTCAGCTCCAAGCCCCGTTCAAGCCTCCCTTTAGTCCCCAGGTAAGAGCAAATCCGTGAATCAACCAACCCCTTTTCTTCCTTCCCCCGACTCCTCCCCACCCCCCCACCCCCGAACCCTCCCTCTACAATCCTCAAACTCATCTGCACTATCCCCAGGAATCCGAAAAATTGAAAACCAACTCACGATGCTCTTCCCCCCCCCCCCTCCCCCCTTCCTTCTCTTTCCCTCTTCTCAATCCCCAACCGCACCCTCTCGCAAGAAGGAGGGGAAAAAAAGTCCCATCCACAACCTCCCCTCTCCTTTCCCTCCCCCCCCCCTCCCCCCATCTCCCACATCCCATACCCCTCAACCCTCCACCGATTCCCAAGCAATCACGAAACATCCCCAGCTCCACCGGCCCTTCACCACCCGTTCCACTCCTCCCGGTACGGTACCCACACCCTTACTTATTTCCAAAGCGCCAATTGAATCCACGCAGGCACGTTCTCACAGCTAAGAGATCCTCCTTCCCCATTCCCCCTCCCCACCCAACCTCGGCCGCTCTTCTTTGCGTTTCGGTTGATGGCCAATCCCTCCCTTCTCCTCTCTCCCTCGCCCGTCAAATCCAAGCCTCCCCATGCTCATCTTCGGAGGCAATTTCCTCGACACGGGGCCAAGGCACCGTACTCGGACGGAATAGACAGTGCGGCATTGCCCCGCAGTGGATGCAAGGACGCAACGTGCTGATATGCGTGCGTGCGTGGCGTGGCTGCAGCACCCCCCGTATGTCGTTACTATACTAATATTGGGGTGTATGTGATACGTGTGCGAGCTATGTGTGGCATGGAGACGTGCGTGTGTCCTGGAGCAGGTGGGGGGGCCGGGGGCGGGATGGACGCGTGGATGTGCTTGAGTGTCTAAGAGAGGGGGGGGGGGCTAAGATCGGCGCTGTGTGGTGGGCTATATCCTCCCGTTCCCTTTGCGCGGAGAAATGAAAAAGAGGAAGATGGATGAAGAAGGTGGGTAGGGAGCGGGGGCCCACGCCGGGGTTCTTCAGGGATGCTTGTTTGGAGCAGGGGATGGGGGGCGTTTTTCTTCCCGTCGTTGCTGTTGTCGTTTTTGGGTTATGCCCTTTGCTGAATGGAGGGCGGAATCAGGTCAAAGGGAGCTTGTCCCTTTTTTCTTTGAATTTGATTTTGGGGGGGGTAGAAGAGCGGGTGAAAGGGTAAAGTGCGGGAAAGGGGATCAGCCGGTGGGTCATATGGCAAGAGCATGGTAGGAAGGTTGGCTGCGTGGCAGGCCATGCTTAGCAGTATCGCTTGAGCAGATCGTCTTGCTTGAGCTTGCCAGGGCGGGAGAGGGTCCAGCGGGGGCTCCGGTGAAACGTTGGGTAATGCGAGGATGTGGGAGGTTTGAAAAGAGCAATCAATGGAGGTGAGAAAAGCAAAGAAAGGTAGGATGTCTCTGTTTCCGACGAGGCAAATCGGATGAGGCAGGGGCAGGATGATATCAGGATGCAGAAGGTAAAGTAATTATTCACGAGGGCGAAGATGGAAGCGGGATACACGGGGTACGAGTAATCATTCAAGAGGGTGAGATTGCATCGGCGCATTGACGAAAGACGAGAAAATACCAAACAGGCAACTCCATTCTATTCGCGAATGATTAATGAATACACTGAGATCCTTGATCCATCCGCCGTCTCTAAATTTACTCAAAGCTGAGGACACAAAAGAAGACAAAAAAAGAAGAAAAAGAGAAGAAAACACGTCTCACACCCCCAGCACCTCCCCCACAAACTCGTACCCTTCCTCCACAGCCGCCCACCCGACATTCAACGGATCCCCATCGCCCATCGGGAACAGGTCGAACGCATGCCTGCACTGGTCCGGCACCGAGAACCCGCACCTGACCCCATTCTCCCTCATCGCTTCCACCGTCATCTCGCTCATGCTCAGGGGCAACCAATCGTCGGCGGAGCCGTGGATGATGAAGGTTGGGGTCTTGTAGGTGCCAGCCTTGATGTGGTGGAGGGGGGAGATGCGGTGGAGTTGGTCGGGGGTGGCCTCCGGGAGGTCTGGTGGCTCCGATGATGAAGTGGTGGATGCATGGGGAAGGCGGTTGACGAGGTAGGGGATCGTGCAGCTGTTCCAGCACATGTGGAGGATGATGCGGGCGCGGGGGTCGGTCAGGGTGAGGGAGAGGGAGAAGGTGCGTTTGGTGGAGAGGGGGGCGTATTCGATGATCTGTGGGCGGAGGCAATCATGTCAGCGTTGGTACTTCGAGCATTGGTCCTGTGTCCTGAGGCGGCTGCGAAACGGGGCGAGCAAACAAGATCTGTGCGGCATTTGTAGGTTGGGAGGGAAAGGAGTTGCTTACAGGGCTGTCTTTGACGCCTTCGAGGAGGTTTTCGACCTCTTGTGGTTCCTCTTCGGCGGCCAAGGGATAACATGGTTTGTGCCAGTCTAGCAGCAAGTCCTATGTCAGCACTTTTCTGTGTCCTTTTGAACGGTATGAGACTCACGATCCGACTCCATGTCACTCGGCGGGTACATTGCCAATACCACATCTGGTGGCTTGATACCCCGCTCAGGAGCCGTGTATCCCAAGCTCATCGAGAGCTGTCCGCCGCTGGACCATCCAATCGAAAGTACCTTGCTGGGGTCAGGCACGACAGTAGGCCCTGCCAGCGACAGCGTCGGCAGCGTTTCCGTCGCCCATTGGAGTGCGTCGCAGCAATCGGTCATGGGGCCTTCGAAGAGGTTTGTTTCGGGAACAAGTCGGTAATCGGTACTGACGGGGAGGTAGCCGCGGTCAATGAGGGTGCGAATATGTTTCATGGGAACATCTTTGCGGCCGAAAAGGAAATGTCCGCCGCCATGGATCAGGAGAGCTGTTCAAACATACATCAGCTGAAAACGTCTGCAAGTGTGGCTCGGGGTAAACTTTACCTATAGGCCTCTTCTTCCCAGGTGGATCCGGTGTTTTTGGGTAGTATACATCAGCAGACAATGAGAGATCACCAACTTGCTTCCACACAACCTCCTCCATCGGGACGCCGGATCTCTTCACGACCGTTCCAGTCGACGATGGTGCTGACTTCTGCTGCTCCTTGGCTGCACCCTTGAAGGCGCATACAAGCCTGAGCGTCTTGGCTTCTTCGGTAGTACCGTCAGTCCAGGATACGTGCTTATAGCCAGCGGCGCGCATGCTCTTATCCCAGAATGATTCGCTCGCCAGGGCGTGATGGCGACCATCGCTGAAGAGCCACCAGCCTTCCAAGAGACCGAACACCAAATCGAACCAGTACAATATCCTTGTGAATTCGAGCACGCAGAGAGCGCCATCGTCGCGAATCACTGGCAAGATATTGGTGGTGGACGTGGTAATGTTGCCGGTGGCGTGGATGCAGTTGGTCGAGATGACCAGATGGAATTTGTTGAGGAGATCTGGCGGGGCTGGCTTGTCGCAGTCGAAGGTCATGAATTTCATCTGTGGATAGTTGGCAAAATTGCGCTTGGCTTGATTGACCAGTGATTGGGAGATGTCGGTGAAGTAGTATTCGAATGAGACACCACACCGGGTCAAGTGCTCCACGATGTACTTGGTGGTGCCACCAGTCCCAGCTCCTACCTCCAGAATAGAGAGCGTACCGTCGGATTGCGCAGCCGAGAATGTAGAGCCCACGAATTCCACCAGAAGGTGAGTTGCCGCCCTCAACATTTGATTCCCCGCGTAGAATCCAGCCAGGAGCTCGCGATTCTGTTTGTCGCCAAAAAGCATGGACAAAGGCTCTTTCTTACCCATTAAACACTCGGCGAGATAGGCGCCTGTGGCATTGAGGAGCTTCGTGTCGAAGTGGTAGAGCGGGTGTTTTTGAACCATCCGCTCGTATTTGGTTGCAGTCGATGTCACATCAAACTTCTTGGACGTTCGCATATACTCCTCGGCGCTTCCCAGCTCCAGAAACCCGCTGTCAGCTAGAATCCTGCGCATTTGCTTGACAAGATGCTTGTGCTTGGGCAATGTATTCATGATAGGTAGAGGCTGACCCGCAGCAAGATTCGGCAGGTCGCAGCCCAACTTGCGATATGCATCGATGATGTACGAGCACACGAGATCTTCCTGCTCAGGGTAGACATCTGTCCAGAAACCCTTGGCGCCGGTCTGCTCAGCATGCTTTTCAAAATCAAAACGCAGACGCTCGAAGACGCCTTGAAGGCCAAAGGGACCCATGTCCAAAGGCGGCAAAGGTTTTCCATCTTCAATCGCGCTGACTGCACGTGCTTGCGGCTTGATCGGTTTTGAATCAAGATAGTCTGCCCGTGGTCCCGCGTTGTTTGATTTTGTCACTGCCGAGTCTTCTGAACCTGAGTCGGGTGGTGTGCTCACAGCCGTCGATGCAGTGAGGCTGGAGCTTTCAGACGATCCGCTGTCATCGCCTTCGACATACGAGCTGCTTACGCAGCCTTTGCTATGCAGATAGTTGACAAGCGAATCGATATCAGTAAGCTGCTCCAACTCGTCGATCGGTAGATCCGCCTTGTATAGGTTGGAAAGTTCGCTAATGACCTCGATCATCATCAACGAGTCCACTCCCACGTCGTCAAAGCTCTTGTCCCCGGCGACTTGATCCTCGGGTATATCTGCCAGCTTTTCGACAAGGCCGCAGATGTCCTCGTAAATACATTGCTTTGCGTCTTTACTCGGTCTGGTAGTTTCGGGTTGGGGCCGGGACTCTACGGATGGTTGACCGATTGGGCCAACCTCGGCCCTCTCTTGCTTAGTGTTCGTGACTGTTGGAATGGCTTGAGTAGGGGCCGGAGTCATGTCATGACTGGTCGAGATGGTGACCGGTTGACGAAGGCTCGTGAAATGAACACCCAACAAGAGCACCACCAGACGACTCGTATTGCCATCATAGACGAACATGTCGTACGCTATCTGTCCAGGATTCATTGAGGTATAGGCGACGACGTCCCATGACATTGTCTTAGGTTCTGTATGGGCGTGGGGATTGAACCCGGGCGCCGCTTGGAAGTGATCCATCCTGGAGAAGTGGAAGATCTCGCCGCCGGCACATTCGTGCAGACAGTTCGCGTGGACGTTGGCGACTTGAAGGAAGCTCTCGAGAAGGATGTGCGGGGATGTGGCATGCTTGGAGACGATCGTGGGTATGCTTGCTGGACGTCCGACCTTGGCCATGACTCGAGATTCCATGGCAGCCACGCTCTTGACGGCACGGTACCACTCAGGATAATCATTTGCTCTGCTGAGCATCTTGTACATTACCTTCCCTCTGAGCGACTCGCTCCGAGGGTCATCCACCATAGCAGAGTTTTGATCGTGACTCGTCAGTCTTTCATATCTTGAAAAGTCGTCATCCAGTCTGCTGTCTGCCGCCTTGAGGTTGACTACACCTTCCGCAACACGATTCGCTCCCGTTTGGCTGCCATCTGGACTGGTGATTGCGAACCTCCAGCCTTGTGCAAGCTGTTGAAGATCAAGGGTGACGGTCTCGTGCAAGCTCAGACCCAGAAGCGAGCTGACCTCCAGGTTTTGGAGTGAGAGCAGTACCCCATCACCCAAGTCACTGACCGTTCTCAATGCTCGCGTTGCCAACTCAATGAAGAGTGCCGGGGGAGACGAAGCGTTTCCGGAGGAGTGAAGATCTTGAACGCTAGCCTGGTACTCCTCGCTGCTAGGATCGACATGGAAATGATGGCCGCGCGAATCACTTGACTTTAGGCGGAGGAGCACTGGCGGTAGCTTTTCTTGCACTGGTTTTTCTGTTGACAGAGACGCGCTTAGCTGTTCCTTGGCCCCAAGCGCTTTGGACATATCCAGCTCCAACCAATGCTTCGACTTCTCCCATGCATATGGTGGCAGGCGCAAGTGATTATATTGAAGCTTTTGCAGCTTATGAAAGCCCCAAAACTGTACCCGATGACCCGCGTTCCAGAGAGCGACCGTCGCATCTGACACAAGATCTATGGCGCTGGATTTGCTCAGCTGCATTGGCATGAAGTTGTTGGCTGTAGCTGAAGCTTGCCCAAGAGCTCTTCGCACCATGCCCGTGATGCTCGAGTCCGTACCGGCTTCAAGCCAAGTACATGGCCCCAATCGCGTCTGTAAGCGCTGGATTGCCTCACCGAAGAAAACAGGCTCTCGTGTATGACCGGTGATCAGCTTCGCCGTTGGCTCTGCCCAGGATCCGTTCGCTGTGCAGGTCTCAAGGGGTATCGTTGGCTCGTGGAAGATGAGAGAAGACGCCAGGTCTTCCAACTGCGGTAACAGTGGCTCAGTAAATCGCGAATGGAAGCCATAAGGAACGTCCAATTTTCTGTATCTGATCGATCGCTCGGCGAGCTGCGTCTCAAGACGAGCAGCAGAAGCCTTGTCGCTGACTGCAACGTGTGAAGTAGGTCCGTTGAAGCAGGCAATCTCGAACGCCTGGTCCTTCCCGGATGCCAGCGTAGCTCGCTGGACCTCTTCCAGAGTCTTTCGATCGGTCTCGATGGCAATCATTGTGCCTGAATCGGGCCCCCAAAGCTTCTGCATCAACGATGCTCTGCCTGCCACGAATTTCAGACCATCTGACAGCGACAGCATTCCCGAGACACACACGGCAGTAAGCTGACCAAAACTGTGGCCGACGAGAGCGTTCACCTTCAAGCCTGAATCGAGCCATGCTTTGGCGCAGGCATATTGCGTGGCGAACAATATCGAATGCAAGACGACGACATCGGAGACGGGCTCCGGCTGAAAGACCGCTGGGTAGATTCCTGGATAGCCCATTTCGCGCAGAGCAATGTCACAGATATCCATGTGCGAGCGTAACAGCGTTGACTCCTCCCACACTCCCTTGTCGAGTGCAACTTTGTCGGAGACTTGACCTCCAAAGCACAAGACTACCGGGGGCTGTTTGGAGCACGGCTTGATTATGTTGCTTGACTGGCTTTGCTGGCGAAGCTGAGCTTGCAGCTGGTCCAGGTCGGTGGCGGTCGTGGTAAGTATAAACGAAAGTTGCTGATTGAGCCTCGTCGATAGGCCGAACGCCAAATTCGAGAGTACCTGTGATGGATCCGGTCCGGTTCTAGCAGTTCGCAGTCGACTGCAGAAGTCATCGAGAACCTTGCAGTAGGCGAGAAGACTATTGATCGATGCCGCTGCCAGCTGAATGGGGTATCTTGTCGATTTGACAGGCTTGTTTGTCTTGAGGTTTAGTGGACTGCTGGCGTTACTGCGAGGCGCTTCTAGCAGGATCATCGCAGCATTACTTCCAGCTGCGCCATAGTTGTTTACACAGGCAGCCAGTCGATCTCCTGACAACGCTAGGTTTGATGTCGGTATACAAAGTCTGTCTGGTTCAAGAGCCGGAATCTTGGGATTCAAGGACTTGAACAGCGCTTGGCGGGGAGCAAGACGATTCTCCATTTGCAGGATTGCTTTGATCATTGCCGCAACCCCCGAGGCACCTTCAGTATGTCCAATATTGCCCTTGGCCGATGATACAATCAATGGAAGATCTCTATCGGCGGCACCAAAGACTCGACGTATGCTCTCCATCTCAATGGGATCGCCCACTGTCTTCATTCAGCATGTTGAAATCTCATGGAATGAGACGCTGCTTACCTGGAGTACCGGTGCCGTGGGCCTCCACGAAACTGACCCTCTGAGGCGTCACACCGGCTTGTCTTGTGACTTTTTCGTACAAATTGCCTTGCGAAGATGTATGGGGCACGGTAATCGGAACACAATTGTCATTCTGATTGACGGCGGAACCAGCAATGACGCTGATGACATGATCATGATCCCGTATCGCATCAGAAAGTCGCTTCAAGACCACGAGACCGCCGCCCTCCCCTCTGCAATAGCCATCCGCGTCCGCACTGAACGGCTTGGAGCCTCCTGTCGGACTCAGAAAGTGGGCTGTGCTGAAATTCTCGAAGAGATATGGACTCGTCATTAATGTGATCCCGCCTGCCAGAGCTTGGGAACATTGCCCAGTCCTTAAAGCGGTGCATGCAGTATGGATCGCGACGGCTGAAGAAGAGCAGGCTGTATCCAGAACAAGAGATGGGCCGGACCAACCGAAGTAATGGGAGAGCTTGCCGCTGACAAAAGAGCGCAGCGTGCCGGTGGCGGAGTACGCTGAGGGAGGATGTGTTGCTACGTTGAAATCGTAATCCACCGCGCAAGCCCCGATGTAGCAGCCAACATCCTCGGGTCTTGATGGATCAGAGAAGTAACCGGATGATTCCAACGCTTCGTATGCGATCTGAAGTAGGATGCGCTGCTGAGGATCCATCGAGAGGGCTTCTCGCGACGACTTCTTGAAGAAGCCGTGATCCCAGGCTTCGATGTCTTGCAGGAAGTTGCCCCAGTATCGTAGATTGCTGGGTGATCGAGCCGGACGAGCTTGACCGAATCTACCTTCCGGCACCTCCGACAGCATTGACTTTCCTTCTGTGAGCAGATCCCAGAATTCGTCAACGGAGTTCGCACCGGGCCACTTACACCCCATGCCGATGATTGCAATAGCATCCTCTGGATATCCTGGCATCACAGATGGTGCTGTTGTCTTCAACTCTTGGATGTTCTTATCTGTCAGGAAGATGGGTTTCACCACTGGAAAGGTTTTCGCAATCGAAGAGGGTACTGGGTCATTTCCAATGGATAATATGAATGGGTCTGCGCTGGTCTGAGTAGTCATTAATGAAGTCGCTGCCGACATGGTTTTGTACCATTCTGCACGCTCAACCAGAACTGACTCCAGGGCCAACAGGGCCGTGTCTCCATGAGGAAATGACTCTGCGTTGGTGTTGGATCTCACAAGGCAATGGTCGTTGAAGCTTGGACTGTAATTTGCTTGGCAACTCTCCAGGATCTTACGGGGTATCCCTTGGAATAACGCATTGTGAAATCGGCCAGAGACACCAGTGTCCAGGACGGAGGCGCCTATCCGTGTAAGCTCTTCCAGCAGACGCTCGACCACCGAGACAGAGGTAGTGATGGTGACGTCTCTAACGTCTCGAACGACAGAAATATAAGTCTATTTTAATATTCAGTGGGAGTCCGTGGCTATTTAATTCGAACCATGGTTGCGATGGAACGTTGACAAAGAAACTTACATCAGGATGCTTAGAAAGTAAATCTTGAACGTCCTCCAGCGTCATAGGTGCCTTCCACCTGACCGCAAGGGTCGACGCCTTAGAGGCGCCTTCGTTCCGGGATCGATCAAGATCGACGTATGCGCCAATGCAGAATGCTAGTCGTACGGAGACTGCTGCAAATTCGCCGACCTCAGTCTCCGTCTTGGCGCTCGCCACTGCCAGAGCGTTCAGGAGACCAATGCAGAACCCTTGGACACCTCCGCCCGCCGTGGCTCTTTCGAGAAGGGATTCGTGATGGAGTGGCTCGTCGTGTTGGTGTAGATATCTGACGTAGTACATGATCTGGGCTGTGATTGTCAAAGCCATCCTCATGGTATTTCCTTTCTCCTCCACCAGCTCTGAGGAACGTTCTCCGGCAGCCCATTGCGACAAATGCTCGGCAGCAGCTTCCCCTGGGATATCATTCAAGCTTTTGTCACGCTTTGACAGCTCTTTCCAAAGCAATGGAAGCTCTTCAAGGGCGTTGATGATCGGTTTCAAAGCTTCCAGCTGTAACAAAGCACCGCGAAGCAGACCCAGCTTTTCCGCGCCCGGCCATGGTGATACGGCGCCAAAGGCAATGAGTGAGGGTAGTGCCATTCTAGACAGAACCCTGCCTAGGGTTCAGGTGTTGAAAGGCGGTGTGAAGTGACATATGCCAACCACCAGGGTTTGTCACATCATAAAGGTATATGAAGATGAATGGGCCCCTGCATCGGATCCCGGTATGGAAATATCATGATCATAGACGACTTGATCCGGATTCGGACTCAGCCTCAGTCTGCAGCCTGCTCAACATGATCTTCGCCTCCTAGGTGAATAGCCGTGGCTTCGAAACCCGAGCTCTGCCTAGCGTGTGACCCTCATCGCGTATACGCGCTCTGGAAAAAGCTATAAGCACTGACGTGCTAGAGTATTCACCATGTTTCTGCTTTGAGCACTTACGCTACTGATTGCAACACTCCCAGTACACAACATCACCACATTCCGGCGCCAAGTGCACGCGTAGCAACGAATCAACGCTCCGGGAGCCTCTGCCGTTTGACACGCGGTCACTCGGTTTGCTGGCATGGCGCATTGTCGTGATAAGCGAGGAAGCCCGCGTTCGTGAACAATAAATCTCGTTGATAGGGTTTCACTCGGCGCATACAGGAACATTTGTGAATGTGCCTGCATAACGCCGTCCAGGGATGCTAGATATCGGCATGATGCAAGGATGTCAATGCTCGATTGTGGATTTTCGTCAAGCGACCCGAGAAAGTGAGCAAGGTTTCGGACTCCGATTCCTGTATCCATATGATATTCGTCACGTGAAATCCGGACTCCGTCTAGCGTTGATGTTCGCTCGCTTATATAGAATCTTCAGGTACAATTATGCAGCGGGTGGTTGTAACTCTCATCTAAGTGTATGAGCGAAAATGGAAACCAATTCAACAACGGCGGAGCCATGGGTATCCTCAATCCTGACCTTGGATTTGGACGCCAGCAGTGGATATTTTGACCGCAAGTCCCTTCCCAAGATTGTTCTCTATGGACTTCTGGTTGCTGTCGTCAGCCAGTCAGTCATATACGTAAATAACACCTGTGATGTTTGCTCTGTACGATTGCTCACTGTTACCAAGAGGCTCTGGCGCGCGTATTCGACGACGCTCCGAAAGATCCCAGGACCATTCCACGCCAAAGTCACCGGTCTCGCCCTGAAATGGCACGATGTCCAAGGTACCCGCTGGTTCTACGTGCAAGACCTGCACAAGAAGTATGGTACCACTGTACGTATCGCACCATATGAAGTTGCCATCAGCGACCCCAAAGTGGTTCGCAAGGTTCATGGTTTTGGCACGGAATTCAGGAAACGCCAACAGCCTGGCACGGCGTTCAACATCTTCAGCTTGAGTGACCCTAAGATTCATCGGACCAGGCAGCGGTTCTATAATCATTGCTTCTCTCAAGAAAACCTGCTGCAGAATAATGAGCCAGCAGTGTTGGAGCTCGCTAACATGACTGTCGACGGGATCAAGCGAGAAGTCAAGGAGAATGGAAGCTCTGTCGCTGATATGTTCAAATGGTGCATGCTTTTCGGTTATGATGTTGCTTTCCAGGTCGTCTATGGTCATACCAATGGGCTCATTGCAAATAACAAGGGCACTGACGAAGTCATCATGGGGTTCCACCTGCAGAGATTGAACTCGTGGATGCTGTTCAGCTTTCCCCTCTTCTTACTTGGTCGCTGGCTCTCGCCGTTCTCGGCAACACTCAAGGACATCTTCCGCGTCGAGTGGCGCTACGCAGATATATTCCAAGCAGGTCAACGACAGCGCGACATTGCCGCCAAGACGGTCTTTGTCAAGAATACCAAGTATAAGCAAGACGAGGCAGAGGTTTTTGCCGTCAGCGACGATGTCAAACTCAGCGCCTACGACATCGCCCACGACATCACCACCTTTCTCGGTGCGGGCGGCGAGGCTGTTGGTGCCACTCTGGTTTACCTGGTCTGGCAGGTACTGAAGATGCCAGAGCTGCAGAAGGAGCTTGAAGCTGAGGTTGCCGGGCTCACAGAACCTATCACGGATGCAGCGTGCGCACCCCTGCCGGTCCTGAATGGTGTCATCTATGAGGCACTCAGGCTGTTTGGCGGAGGAGCCACACATTTACCACGATATTCCCCTCATGACACAGATCTTGGGGGCTATGTCGTTCCGGCAGGGGTGGCAGTAACGTCGCACGCATGCGCTCTGCACCGAAACCCGGCTGCATGGGAGAATCCAGATGCGTAAGCCCCAGATTGCCCAATCTTATCGGTCCGATCACCTTGGCTAACCTTAGATAATGGTAAAGATTCGATTATAGGCGCTGGTGCTCCCCCGAGCAGAGCAAAGCCTTGATCCAAGACAAATTCCAGCCCTTCTCGTCAGGTGCGAGAGCGTGCATTGCAACCCACCTGGTGCTAATTGAGATGCGGTTCTTTGTGGCCGTTTTCTTCAGGGCGTTTGCAGGGTCCAAGATAGCGCCTCAGACCACGGAAGCCAGTATGAGGATTATTGATCGTTTTCATGTTGCGCCAGTTTCACGGCACTGCGACATTATTGTGCCAGTAGAAAAGACTTGAAGTTGCGATGGCTGATTGATGGAGGGGACAACGGATGATTCTGTATAGTCATACTGGAAGTTGGGGGAAATATGAAGCATCGTATTGCGCACATCTCGTGCTATCCTGCTTTCGCCCAGCGTTGACCTACAGTCCCCACAGGCCAGTGGGCTAGTACTTCTCTGTATCGTTGCCTGTGTCCGATGAGGTCTGTGGTAGATTGATAAAGGAGAGCAGGCATGCTGAGAAGGGCAGAGTGCCGTTTGCATTATCCACGCTCTTGTCTACACCCATCCAGAGCGTTCGATTGGTTCTCCACGTGAGATTGGCATCGTCAAAGGATGTGCTCTTCCGGCATCATTGTGGCTGAGCGGGCGTCAGCTCTGGGAGAATGGGGTAGTCGGGCTTTGCTTTCGGGATCAGTAGCAACCGCCGGCACCGTTGTCACAGCCTCCACAGTCCTAGTGAGCCCAGAGTCATTCGGATTTGGGTTTGAGAAATGGGGAGGGAAAGAGGAGGATGACGGAAGAACGAAATCACGTCGCGAGAAGAAGCGGATGGAGCGCCAAGGCTGCCAAGGCCGGAGTCCGGAAAGGCTGAAAATGCTCAGTGAATCTGGTCCACGATTAAACGAACGGCAATGACCATTTCATATCTCAGGCAGTACGACCAGGTGGAATGGACTTCGATAAAAGCGATGCAAAAAATATTTGCTTTAGAAACTGTACCCCTGTAGCCGTTATAATCTATGTGCATGTTCGCTCTCAAGATGCTAGTGGTACAGCTGCTGAATCATATCAATGTCGATGAATATCCGCATGAGGGTCATGTGCAAGCCTCGTCGCTGACTGCTCTCGAAAGCCGCCGCCTTTTTCACGCCGCTGCGGCAGACCCTTCTTCCTGCCTTGTCTTGCACCTTCTCCACCAATGATGGTAGGCTGATTCGTTGCGGCCCCCCCCCCCCCCCCCCCCCCCCCTCCCCCCCCCTCCCCCCCCCCCCGCCCCCCCCCCCCCCCCCCCCCCCCCCCCACCACCCCCCCCCCCACCCTCCCCTCCCCCCCACCCCACCCCCCCACCCCCCCACCACCTA
>PEKF01000043.1:0-165220 GCA_003073195.1 Ramalina intermedia | reverse complement strand
CCCCCCCCCCCGGGCGGGGGGGGGGGGGGGGGGGCCCCCCCCCCCCCCCCCCTTTCAGAGTCTTACACAATGCCCCTGCCTTCTCCCCTTCCCCGAGAATTCTCCTAGCAAGTAAACTTCGCCTTGGCCCTCGTACTCCCCGCATGCGCACTCTCAGTATGACCACTAAACTCCACGACCTCGCTCTCCTTGATGCTCAACACCTCCTTGAACTTCCTGCCCAGCCCCATCAGCACTTCTTTACTCTTCTCGGCGGATCGGCCCTTGCCGCCGGCGGTATCAGCGTCGCCGCCCCCTGGTACGGATTTCCCAATCGTCTTGGTCCAGAGCCCGATGCGGTAGAAGCCCTTGCGCACGTTGACCACCACGCCCATGACCTCGCCGTCCGACGCGGAGGATTCGAGCGTCTCGCCGATAGCAGAGAGCATCACGTGGAGCCAGAGTTCGTCGATCGGGGCGGCGCGCTTATCTTTGAACTGTGGGGAAAGTGGGGTGGCTTAGTGGAGGATATTCTTTTCGGTGACGGTGTAAGGAGGCGTTGAGAAGGGAAGGGAGAGTGAATCGAGACGGGTCAGGAGCGACCAGGATGGTGGGAGGAGTCTTACTTGATAAGCCCATTTCCCGCCATGTTTATTTTGAGGGTCTTCCCATTCTGGTCTGTTGGATCCTGTGTTCAGCGGGAGATCTCTTGACGGAGGTTTGAAAAGAAGAGGAAGAGAACTGGGCGAGGAGTGGGCTCACCGTACGCCGCGCTTGAATAGGTGGTAGTCGCTGGGAAAGCATTAGCAGAATGAAATGGTTGGCTTCTGCACGAAGCAGAGTTTTACAGTACCTCTTCAGCGCGAGTTCGGATGTAGGTGTGATGTTGTTCTGATCCTCGTCAAAGACATCGTCAGCCCTGACATCCTGCTGGGATCATTCCACTCATGTGAAGATTTCCCACGCACGTAGATCCCCCAGAATTCCTCCACGCTATCGAACGTCACAACTTCTTTCAGCAAATCATTCCAATTGTCACCCTGTCACCACAACAGGTCAGCCTTCGTGTCCCTCACTCCTGACTATGCCGCATGTTCCCAGCTCGAGCAAACACACCTTCCCCGAAGGTGGTTTCGTGAACCACAACGTCCATTCATTCATGAGAGGGTGCTTGACGTTGAAGTTGTCTTTATCGTGCAGTACAGTGACATCCTCGTTCTGTCCTTTTGAGCCTTCATTCGAGTTGTCTTCTGTGGCGATTGTGGGGTTCTTGTTCTCATCAGCAGGGAGCGATTGCGTCTCGACATCTGCCATCGTGAGGTATTTGGGACGATGTATTGAGATGATGGACGAGGATGGACGTGATCGGTTTGGCTTGGGTAGAAACCCGGGATCTGCGCAATCTAGAGGTGGTGAATAAGCTCGGTTTAACATCAACAGGTTGCGGTTGAAGGGGGGTGGTGGTTGAGTGCAATTTGAAGTAAATTGTGAATTGCAGAATGCGGTTTGGAAGAAAGAAAGAACTTTGGGCAGTCGCAGAGGTGCAAGGAAGGTTTGCCGAGAACGCGACGGAATTTCTCCGCTGTCATGAAATAGGAGGTTCCTCGGTTGATGGAGAGAGATGAATTTTAATCAAGATCTTCCTATCCGAGGAGACGCCGGGTCCAATCCACATGAGTGGGTACTCAGGGCAAGAATGAATCTGTTCTTCTCGTCGGTGATTTCGTCCAAAAAGGCGATATCATTGGTATCCGACCTTGGACTAAAACAAAAGCTCTGCACAGGATGTAATTGTAATGATGCTCTGGAAGCAACGCTTGACATCCACTCCTCACATCCATGCTCTATCAAAGCTAGGTAGGAGTCCTCAATAAACTCACTAGACCTTTTTTCTGCTTCCCAGGGTCGTCTGTGAACTTCTCAATTATCAGATGCGTCTGAAGTAGCATGTAGCACTTTCTCCTTTTCAAAACGCAGCTTTGCTTCGAGTAGCCTACATTCTATGAAATGGCGTGGCAGAGGAATGCACCAAATATGCCATAGGTTCCTAGAAGAGATCTACCCCAAAGCACCCTTCAACGCCAGAGAGCCAAAATTGGTCACTCGTGCACCAATGAGCTGGCAATATACCATAGATCGTTCTCGTGACGACTTTGTGAGATACGCGTATTCATGTAGTACTTGCTGAGCTGGAAACTTGGCATACGAATGTGCCGTCAGCGGCAAATGCCGTTCTACAAGGGCTGGCTGTTTCAAATGTGCAGACCTCGATGCCAAAATAAATGTCCCATAATTTCTGGAGGGTTAGTTTGTTGAGTGTCCGAGGAGCCACATTGGATTCTGCTCAAGACTTGTAACACATATGGGGCAGGCTGAGCCGGAAAGATTTACGTATTAGACGCCCGAGTCTGATGGGGTGGCGCTATTGCCACTCTGTTTCACAAATTATTCTCAACAACATGGTCCACGTCAACAATTTAGAGAGGTACAGGACGCCTGATTGCAAAGGATGCTACCGCAGCCCGAAACGAAACAAGAAGCCGCGAAGAAGGCAATGAGCGTGTTTCGGGCTCATGGATTGTGCCTGGCATCTTCACGTATCTTGAGCTTCCTTCATGAGCGCTCAAGGATTTCGAAACCATAGACCGCGTGTTTGAAGCAGCAACAGCCCCTTTCTGAAGGATTACATTCGAAATATTCGAGAATCACAGCTTTCGATGGCTGGTGAGTGTTTACGGTCCTACCCATGCCCCTTGTAGCGGTTACCGCCTAAAACTGGGGCGTCCTCTGATTTCTTAAAGGGATGAAGGGGCAAATTACGACCTTGCAAAGTTGTACGCCCTACTCAAATGCGGAATCGAGTTGCTCAAATGAAACAAGATCAACTGTGGAACTTCAGACAGACGTGAAAGGACCCTGAGAGCGTTCCTGCTCAGTATTTAAATGCAGCCATGGAATCCTACCTCCCGATTCCCAATCATCTCAATCATCCATCCAGATCACTATCATCCACAGCCTCCATCGAGCAGATCAAGAAACACTTTCCACATCAGCCACAGTATCTGACATCTCTCTGGACCTTTCTTGGAATCTTACCTCGTCCGACTCTCATCTGGTCTGCTGTCGTACCTCAGTAACCATGCCACGTCGATATGATGATGACTACGGACGTCCGACTTCCTCCCGTGGCCCGCCACCATCACAGCAGGGAAATCAACCTTCAAGTAATTGGCAACCCCCGCCTGCGTATCCACTCGCCCCGAATCTCTATCCTGCCCCAGGGTCCTTACAACCCCCACCTGCACCACTTGAGGACTTAGGCTTCCCTGAGACTGCATCCCAACCGCTTGATACGGACTTTCCAGCATCAGAATACACATACCCACCAAATTACGTCCCCGGAAACCAATGCCAGTGGATCACCAGGGAATGGGACTGTCCTGATAATCGGAGGCACACGACCGTCGAGTTCAGGTCGTCATGTTGGAATCACGCTGGCTCTACTGTGCGTTGTCCGCGGACCCCTGCAAACACATTGATCCAGTCAGTATCGTACATTCCCCTCTACAATACAATATGATCACTGATGACACCGTTACTAGGGAACCAGCTGATATACCTTGTCCACGATGCTATGATGCCGAGATGAGGAGACGGAAGAGGGCAGAAAAGGATCGCAGGGACAAGGACCGCTACGATAAAGATCGCAAGGACAGAGACCGCAGAGACAAAGGTGGAAGCAAGGGCAGCAAGCATGGTCATCACAGCAGTCACGGTGAGAGCAGCAGGCGTGGCTTTGAGTCTGTCAGGTCGAAATAGTCGTTTCTGGGAATATGTTTGAGTCTGGTGAGTTTGGTAGGGCCCCAGGTGCTGCAAATTGGTACTAATGGTGCTGTAGGGCATCAACCTGATCTTTGATGAGCGAGATCTAGCAAAGAAGCCAGTCGACGCGTGCATGTATGGAATTATGGTGGACTTCAGGGCGTCAACCTGATCTTCGATTAGCGAGATGTATCTGGTATTTCCTCGATGCGTGCAGATGATGTGGGTATGGAACGGTCAGAGACTACAGCGCCTCAACCTGATCTTTGGATCAGCGAGATGTGCCGGGAAGTCAAGAAACGCGTGCAGACGATGTATGGAAAGATTATTGACTTATGAACAGCGAGATAGTGCCGTTACGTGCAGATGATGTGTAAATAGTGTCAGAATACAAGCATGCGTGTCGAATATCCGCGGACCAAGTCGAGTCACAAGTCTGAGAGCATTTGTTTCCCACTGAATCTCGATGGGGGAAAATAAAAACGATCAATCAGAGTGCAAATTCAACAACTAACTCAATAACGAAGCAAAACTAACGGCCACGGTAGTTCGTGTCGTTCAATAAGCGAAAACACCCAGCAATTCCGCCTCTCTCGAAACCAAATCGACCATTTGGTTAGGGATTTCAACGCAAAAATGCTCAGGATCTGCCTTACGACCAACAGGATATCTGATCACAGACGCCCGGATGCCCGTTTCGAGTTCCCGGGAAAAACCAGTATCATGTACCAAAGCGTGAAGAAGTCAAACCAGAATAGGTTCATCGACATGGATAAAGGCGGTGCACAGGCCGTGTCGGTCGTCGCAGTAGGTCGACAGCGGCATGTCTCATGCTGCCCTAAATTGAACTTAGAACCTCCCTACATGATTTTCAAGTTCTTGACCCAAGTTCGCCTAGGCTGACCTAAGCGTAGCTGAAGCAGCGGGGGAAAAGCGTAAAAGCGGCACCAAGTTCAGACGACGGAGCCGCCTTGCACTCGCATTGCCGGAACGCTTCGCCTATCATCCAATGATTACCTGTTCCTCCAATGGTATAACGATGGATCAGGATCGAAGCATCAGCAGTGTCATCGATCGAAATATCATACGTAGAGGCCTGGGCTAGATTCAATTCATCTGCAAAACCTTTATTTGTTCAACTATGTCTTCCGCCTCAGAAACCGGATCAGTCTACTCCGAGTCAGAGCCCTTTCAGTCTGGTCAACGACAGCCGCCAGTAGATTCCTCGACTGAAAGCGATGGCCCTTCAGTCAAATCAAGTTTTCGAACACATCCATCTTTGGATACGCAGCAATCGCACAGTAATGAGCAGCCTGTGAAGGGAAAATCTACTCGTCCAAATAAGTTCCATGGCCCACCATCCACATGGCGGAATCGCAACGCCTCTGAATGTAATCTCGCTGCTAGTCTGGATAATCTGACAGCTCAAGACTTGAGCATTCATCTCTTCAACGCCCACAAGCTGAAGCAGTCGGGTCTGCAACAGCGTGCGAATGGGGTCGATCCCGAAGATCCTTTTGGGTTTACTTGGACGCCAGCTAAGAGATGGACGGCGTGGCCAATGGCCCCAGATGTTGTGCCGAGGGAGGGAGGGGAGGCGTATGGTCGGAAGCTTGTTCCGATGCCCCATCCTTACCTACCCAAGCCTGTCAGGAGAGCGGGGCTGTTGCAGGATTTATTACTGGCGCAGGTTCTCAGGGAGGTCAAGGTGCGACTAGGGCAGCGAGATTGGGAGCCTATCCAAGATTCAGAGACTTTGAAGCCACTGGAGCAGTCAACGCAGGGAGCATCTGACAGTAATGGTCAAACGTCGACAGTATGGGAAGACTCAGACTCACATGGCCCAGCTGCTGGTGGCAGAAGGAAGAAACGCCCTAAGTTGGCAAAGACAGCTGCTCAAGTCGCCAGTCTGGGGGACAAGCAATTAAATCCCATCATGCTAGCTGATGACACAAAGGCAATGGACCTTGCCCAACCGCTTATTCGTGGTGTGTGCAGCCAGCTGGACACGCTCTTGGGTAGTCTTCATCGAGCCAGGCAATCGTACCATGCGATGGAAACAGACGCCGGTTCAGCGTCTGTTTCAAGATCAACTAAACGTCATCGTGGCCGCTCTGCGACCCCCGCGCCTTCAATGCATGACTCGCTGTCCTCGTCAGGCGACGAAGAAAGTCACCCAGATGTGAGCCCGACCGGAGCGCAATTTCGCAGACAGTCTTCGCAAACTCAGCGCTTTCAATTACGCAAGAGGAAGCTCAATCTCAGAGACTGGAACGATATCATTAGCCTGGCTTCTACCAGCGGAGTTCCTCAGGAGGTTATTGAAACATCGAGACGACGTTGTGAAATACTTTTTGCTATGCATAACAGGCAAAACGTAGGCGTCAAGTCTGGTGAGACTACGTCTGGCGACAACGAGTCGAGTTCGAACAGCTCTGATTCCGTGACCAGCGAAGTCGGCAGTGACCTTGATAAAATCGCCAAGCATTCACGAGTAGCAAGTGATAATTCATCTGACAGTCTCTTTCAACCAATCGAAGGGAAACGGTCATGGCGACGTCAGAATCGAAAGCCTGAGCACGGATTATGATTTGTGTCCCGAGCCTCGAACGATTGATGTGTTTGCTTGAAAAGTGGAGCAATGCAGCAGGAGATGAATGCCCGAGCTTAGCGTTTCAGTGAATGTTCAATGTTTCTGTGATTGGGACAAACCCCCGCACACCCGCGCTTTTCGACGCAACCACAACACACTCGTCCACACTTTATCTGTTGACTAGACTACAGAGATGGCGTGTTTACTAAACCTCACCCTCATCATCGCTTTATGGTTGACCGATCATTTCCAGTCATCGAGGCACAAAATTATTCTTGTGCGACTTCAGTATTTCATTTCATTATTGACAAGCCTGTCGATCTAAAGGGGAAATCGACCGGGTCGGTCAACATGGCTGACGCTTCTCTCGCCAATCCATCGCCAGACGTGATTGACCTGACAAGCAACGATGGCCACACGGAGTACGATAGTGACTCAACGCTTAAGGATGACACGGAAGAGCCTCGGCCTGCATCAGAAGATTCGTCTCAGATGAGAGCCGTTTGCAAAACGATCCCCTTGATCAAGCATCAGGGATCAAATCTCAGAGCAGGGAAGAACATTGAGCTTAGAGACGGCGACTTTCTACGGATCACAGAATTGCTACAAGAGATTGCGACCGACAAGGTATTCTTGAAAGGTCATCGCTTTCGTCGGAACGTGCATCTGAAGGGCCTTTTGGAGTTGAAACGTAATGAACTACATCAGGTTATCCGCCCCAGTAGTGACTCGTCGGACCATTCATCCAACATCTGGTTCGTTCACTTGAGCGACTTTGTGCGAATACGGGATCTAATCAAAACGAATCCGCTATGGCCTGCCAAAATCTACAAAGAGGTCGAGCCAAATTACAGAAAATTTGACGATCAATATCAGAAAGATTATTTTCGTCTCGTCTGCCGGTGGAAGTACTTGGAAGTCAATACCAAGCAAGGAGTAATCCAAAGCCTCAACAAGGACGAATGCGATATTCTGCATTCTGTAGCAGATACCGCCTTGCGCTTCACGTTCCGAGGTCTTACGGACCCAGATGGGGCTTGTGATACGTGGCTACCCGAAGAAAGAGGCTTTGATCATGCAGAGAGGGTCCGAACGCAGTACAAGGATCCGCTCGACTTTTACAGTCGTGGCCCAATGGCCTTTGTCGATCTCACAATTGACAATCCTACTGAGCGCCGTTATACATTTGGCGACGGCTTTTGTTGCTCCGGTGGAACTTCCCGCGGCGCCAAAGGAGCTGGCCTACGTGTATCCTGGGGCTTTGACCATGATCTACCAGCAATTCATTCATACCGGAAGAACTTTGCACACACCGATTGCTGGGCCGTCGATGCTCATCATTTCGTCGCTATGTTCGACGAAGACGATGACGACCACAACGACGCAGCCGATACTGACGCAGCTAACGACGATGCTGCTGACACCGACGCAGCTGACAAACAAAGCAAGAAACCCACAGCAAAAGTGGACGTCCTTCATCTCTCACCGCCGTGCCAAACCTTCTCTCCAGCGCACACGAGGGAAGGCCAACATGATGAGCGAAATTCTGCCTCATTCTTCGCCCTGGAAGAAGTTCTCAAGATCACCAAGCCCAGAGTCGCTACGGTGGAGGAGACCTTTGGGCTGACGCGGACTGTCGAAAATATGCCATACTTTAGGTCTATGATTCAAACATTCACAAGACTCGGCTTCAGCGTGCGCTGGAAAGTACTGAATTTGAAGGACTTTGGTCTGCCCCAGCCCCGAAAGAGGCTGTTTATAATCGCGTCTTGGTCAGTCTCATAGCAGAAGATCGCCCGCGTAGTGATTCGAGATCTGCTAACCAGTGTATCGCAGTGCTGGAGAATCCTTACCTCCCTTCCCCGAACCGACCCACTGCGACCCGGCTCAGCAGCTTCTACACCGCAATCGCAAGCCATGGAAGACCGTGAACCAGGTCATCAATCAGCTCCCTGCCGGCATCTCTCTGCACAACCCCAACCAGATGCCTGCCATCCGCGAAACTCCTTACGATGGCAACCATCCTCTCCGGACGACCATCACTTGCGCTACCGGAAAATCGTGGCATCCATCCGGCAGACGCGCATTTACCTTGCGCGAGATTGCATGTCTTCAAGGGTTCCCATTAGAGCACGAATTCGGGACTGTCGGCGTACGGAAGCAGATAGGGAACGCAGTACCCCCCATCGTCGCGAAACTCATCTTCGAAACCATCATCAAGCACCTGAAGAACGTCGACAGTGTAACAGCGAGATAATAGCACAGAAGCGACCTGTCCAGCAGAGGAGGACGCCACGAATGAAACAAACGCAGAGATCGGGATTTGAGACCAGCGAAGTAGGTAATTATGCAAAAAAAATCCCAACAAGTCAGAAAAGGTCCAAATCCCCCCATCAAGTTTGTTTCTTGCATTCTCCACTCCCCTTCCTTCTCACTTGCCCCCTTCCCCAACACAACCCCCTCCCACGTTATTCACCCACCACCTTACTCTTCCTCCCCATTCGCCCACTTCATCATCAATTCATACTCTTCCTCTGCAATCCCATGCCCCACCCACGTCCCCACCACCCCCGCAACCAGATCTTCCACCACCTCCTCCGCCTCCGCCTCCGCCACCCCCTCCATCCCCCTTTCCACCGCCGCCTCGATCTCAACCTTCCGCAGCGTCGGCAGCGGCCCCGCAACACTCACCGGCCCCGGCTCCAGCCCCCAGATCAGCGAGGGGAGGGACATGGGGATGGGGGGGGGGATGCTAATGTAGGTATGTGAGCGTTAGTGTGGTTCGGCTCCGAGGGACTTGGGGGGGAAGGGAGAGGGGTTTGGGACTGACGCAAGCGCGGTGGCTACGGTGAGGCACGCGGAGAGGATATATGTGATCTGCATTTTTACGGATTAAAAGGTGAGCGATGGCTTTAGAGGCGAGTTGTAAGATTGGGGTGACGATGTTGTTAGCTATGTTTATGAGTAATGCGGGTGGGTTTTTGCTATGGGAGGGAAGCAATATTGGAGTGGGGAGTGGGGGTGGGCGGGCATTAATGCGAAAGGTGTGGTTCATTGGCGAATAACGGAGGTGATAGGGATATCGAGGGCGTGGGTAGGGGTTTGTGGGGGCGTTGTGGTGGCTTGATGTTGTGCGAATTTTATTTTTTCTTCTTCCAATGGATTTAAGCACACCAATTCCCCATCTCAGACATTTGGAGAAATATGAGAAAACTCAATATCTGTAGGCTCAGCCTCAGCAGCCCTGTTGTCCGAATTGATACAAGGCCGGTTGGCTCGCCGGCGACGCATGCTGACATAGTCTGGAATGGGCCGACACAGCCTGGATTTCTGCTACATTGTAGAAGCCACAAGGTCCTCATCAAGAACCCCACGATGCTAGGACGGCCTGTCCACTGCGCTAGGTGACGAGGATCTGGAAGGTAAGCAATCTCACTGGACCCAGCGAAAGCGACAGTGCTTCTTGGCTCCTCAACGGAAGATGTATTACTCGCGGGAGCCATGTGGGGGAGTCCAGGTGGGCCCATCAGCCTCGTGTGGCTTTTTCGATTGCATGACATCGCTCCATTCGAGCGGGCATCTGCAGCCCTCTCTGCAGCCTTGCATGTTGCTGGGTTCATCTAGCATCGCGCTGTCAAGGGGGCGATTGTGTTTGCGGGAGAGCTTCCTACTGGACGGAGCATCTATCCCGCCGTGCTTCTATTTCGGGTTTCGTGACCCTGCTTCTGAACCGACGTTAGCCGAAGTTGTACTACGCTCGGGAGCCCCTTGATTCAAACTTCCAGCTGCAGCCCTATGTACAGCCTTGCTGGGTCTGTCTATCATGGCGCGAAGGAGAGACACCGTCCACGGCAGGTCTTCCCACTGGTCTAAGTACCTCTCCTGCCGTGCTTCTATTCCCGGCCATCGAATCCTTGCTCCTCAATAGAAGTAGTACCACCCCTCAAAGCCATCTTGGAGATGCAGGCGGGCCCATCGGTCTGGTTTCGCTCTTCTGATGGCATGACATCGCTCGATTCGGATGTCCATCTGCAGCCCTGTCTGCAGCCCTACTCCACGCGGCTGGGCCAGTCCACTACAGCGCTAGATAGTTAATCCTATCGACGGCAGACGTTCCCACTGGACTGAAACGCTCTCGTCGTGCGCCTATCATCAAGTCTCGTATTTCTGATTCTCAACAAAACATGTACGGCCGCTGTCGACCATTCAAATCCTCCTGGTGGAGTCTCTACTCTGGAAAGGCTGCGATGATGGCACAGCTTTGCTCGCTCAACTTGCATCCGTGCAGCAGGGCGAATGGCCTCTTCATGCAATGCCGACCCTGGTCACCGGGAAGGCCTCCTGTTGGTACTTGAAGTCTCCGCAAGAGACGCTGTGGTACCCAAGCAAGAGAGACTTTGAAGCCGCCTTTGCTCTCCTTGAATATTTAAAGGGGCTGTATGTCTTCTGCAATCCTTTTCTCTGGATATACACAGCATCCAGCGGTCACGCTCAATCCAACGACCGATTTCGAAAAAGACGATTCGACCCTAATCGACGAGCTTCGCTGCTTCATACAAGCCACCCTCGACCCAGAGAGTCCAATCCGACATTCGCCCTCACAGGCACTTGGCCCTTGTGCTTGTCCAACATGTCTGATGACGGTATGATCGACATCTACGACGAAGACGTTTGCGAATGGGGGGATGTTTTGATGGGCTGTGGACACCGCGAAAATCGTGTTATCGAATATTGCGGCATACACCATCTAGAAGGCTCATGTCCATACGGTGGAGCGCAATTGCCCCAATACGACAAGTGAGTCCTCGTTGATCAGAGACCTCAAGGAGCGGGTCCTGAATGAATTCAAAGCCACCACACATAAAAAAACGAGGAATGCAGCGACTGTAAAACAAAAAAGAAACCCAAGTTCAAATTGTTTGGAAGCAGCAAGAAGGGCGGCGGTAGCAAAGGGGGACCAGATACCAGCTTCAAGGCAGGCTTTGACGCTATACAGAGGGCGAAGGAGAAGTGTGGCTATTGAATGATCACGACCGTGGTTCGTCTGTCAGATGTCCTCTCCGATCTACACGGCTCATTTTGACAATCTTCTATAGCATCATCATTGCATAGCCATCTGGAATCTCGGACAGTGTAGCTGGCACGACAAATGCGATGTATGAGAGGCATGCCGAAGCAAGCAGAAATGGGTCGGTCAGCTCATAGATCACAAGCTCACATGTTGGAAATTTCGGGGCAACTTGTGTTGGATACATATGAGGTAGTATTTGGAACTTGTCTGAAAATGGCGGAAAGCCAAAGAAAAGGGCGGGAAGGAAGGGGAAGACAAAAGTTGCAGAAGTCCAGATGTTGGATTATCAGGCGTTAGATCAGTCAATCTTTTACACAGGCAAAAAGTCTTCCACAATCACTTCAAAACATGGAGAGTCTTTCCTTTAGTCAAACGTGCTGTCTCGACTGCTGCCTGCAAACCTGACTTACTCCTCCCCCCTGAATGAAGTTTGAATCGGGGTCACTATATTTTTGCATTGTCGTACAATGGAATCAAGTCTTTCTGCCCCACTCCTACCCCTTGATCCTGGTTTACGCCTTCCGATCCAATTAGTATCCTCTGCCTGCAGACTTCGATACTCTAGACGAGTCTCAGAGATATGGTCAGGCTTAGCGGCCTCACCGCAGCCTCGCCACAGTGGGCCCGGACCCTAACAATTCCTCGGTATCATTTACTATCGAATCAATCTGCTCTGCCTACATTACCATATCCAGCCTCAAGAACTTGCTGCCGGCTGTACAGCCTCACAAAAGCCTCGCCCCTGTGGGTCCGGACATTCAACGGCGATCGCCTCCCGATTGCCGCAGCCTAATCATATATCTGTATATGCGTATTGTGGGTCTCAGACTAGATCATTCGATGCCACCCTGACCCCTAAATTACCGGAATCCCCAACAAATGTCGCCAAGTACCTAATCAGGCACGTTGTACAAGCCCCCTCCACTCGGATATCATCCTGAGGTTAAGCACTTGCATAAGCCTCACGATGAGGCTTGCAGCTTCTAGCTTTTGGCAAGGACCCTGCATATTGTGGGTCCCTCTGCAGGTGATGGCGTTTCCATGGGTCGGCGGATTGGTCGACGGTGAAATGAATAGTGGGTAGAGATGCCGATACGGACGTTGTACACCTCGACTTTGGACCTGTGAGAGGGGATGGGTGGGGGCAGCGGTGGATACTTAAGGGGCAGGAGGTAGGCCATTTGCTTCTGCTTCTTGTTATCTTCTTCATCGGACAACTCAGCCAGATTTTCTAAGACAGCCTTTCGCACGCAGCATCTCCATCATCACCAGCAAACTCGATCGAGCCCATCAGATTCGCCTTCAGAGCGCCTAGCATCATCTATCATGCCTCAACCAGGATATGACAACCACTTCGTAACGTTCTGGGACAAAAATCCAAAGCAATTCAAGGGGTGCCACCTCCAGATTGAGAGATTTGAATGTGGACACGAGAACCATACAATCTACCGCTGCGAGAAGCATGCCGGAATGCCACAGGTTGACATAAAGGGCCAAAACTATTGTCAGGAACGGAGAATGCTAGACGGCCAGGGCCCAATGTAAGTCCTGCCTGCTCTCGCTGTTGGCGCATTCGTGATTGACGATTGCAACACAGATACAAGAACGAGGATTGCCCTGAACACAGGTACAGGGAGAATGCCAAGCAGGTAGCAGCAGAAATAAAAAGTTATAAAAAGGAGGGCGAAGAGCAAACGGATTCCAAAGACGAGCAAGACGGATTGGACCTTCTAGAAGGGGCTGGCTTCTGCTAGATTGACCTAGCACGGCCCAAACAGAGCAGCCAGCACGTCAAACAATCATCGATGCCGAAGAGATTCGACTTTGACTCCTCTCGCAGGCGCACACGACAGGGGATAGGCGGCAGAAGCAGGAGCTCAAGGGAGACACTGCAAACACTTGTCAGCTTGGCAGCCTCACTGGCAACGTCACACATACACAAAAGCGGGAGTTGGTCATCAAATACATGGTAGGTCTGCATTGGAGTCTTGGAGTCGAAACAGATTGAAAGATCATATATGGTGTGACTTGGGTGTTGGAGTTCAGGCGTGCTGTTGTCTTGGATAGTCAAGGAAGCTCGTGAGCACGAGCGAGCAGACTCTTCTTATGCTCATGTATGAGTAGTACAATCTTTTGGAAATGAGATCATTGGGTTTGTCATGAAACATGAAGATCACAAGGCCTACTCTGAAACTTGCGTCTTCCAATGATAGAGCTATCCACGTTTCGGGGATGACGATCATGAGACTTGCCTCTTTCTTTTTGCTTTTGTGAGACTCTTGGATCAAGAAAAAACTGCAAGATCCAATCGGAATCTTTTCCCTCCTATTGAGACCCATGGTCATGTCACACTAAGCCTTGCAAGAAGCAGGCTTTGTCGCAGATCTTACATGACGTGGGCCCACGATCACGGCATGGCGCTTCCAGAGTCTATCACATTGGTCGACAATGATTCTCTCCACTCATGGTACTGTGGATGCCTTGGATTGCATCGTTCGCCCTGCGCCAGGCCAAGGGTCGGGAGGAAGACCCTGCATTAGATGTGTCTCGGTGAGGCTGCAATCGGAGGGACCGCTGGTCAAAGATGCCGACTGACAGCCTGTACGCCTTGAACTAGACCGTGAGTAGATTCGGCTCGAAATTGTGGGCAGCGCATGAAACATGATCACCCTGCTCCTGCTCAAGAACCTCAGCTTTCTTGGACCGTTGCCTGCAACATTGACTGGCTTCTATAGTTCTATTCTCAATGTCTTCCAGCATAGCCGCTATCGCAGGGCCCACTGACCAGGGGCTTTCGAAGTGCAGAGTGATTGAGACAGTATGGCAATGTGGACATCCTACTTTCAACCTCGTGGACTGTCCTACCCACCAGGGTCTCGTCGAGTGGTGCCGCCACGATGCTGAATATTGGAAACAGTATGCTTGACCCACTCCAAGTCACGGAGTCGGATAATAATCGAAAGCTTGCCATAGAGAGGTCAACGAAATGAAATGTCCCGTATGTTATGCAGACGACAACAACATCGATCTTGAGGATGTAGGCCTTGGGGACACCCAATGCTGCATCAAAACCACGATTACCTGGGCATGTGGCGACCCCTCCCAAGAGCTCTGGATGTGCATGTATCACCAAGATATCAAGGAATGGGGAATCCGTCATCCGGCTGTACCAACTCAATGCGATAGACCTCGTCATAGAAAGTTCAACAATGGTGCAAGAAAATGCTACCTCTGTCGTCATGTGGAGAGTGCAATAGATTCAAGCATCAAGGCCATCACAATGATCAACATAACAAACTCTGGAGGGAACATCCCCGAGGAAATGATCAATTATATGGAACGGGAAGACGCCTTGCGCGGCGGAGGAAGCTGAGAGCTTCAAGCGGTGATCTCCCACGCAACAAGGTAGCAGCAGCGAGCCCGTGGCAGCTATCTCATTCCACACGTCACCCGGTGACGAAGACACGGCTCGATCAACGACAGCGTGCAAGGTGCTGTGTTGATCAGTCAAGAAACACTATACAAACGAGCGAGCCAAATCTCCTTCAATGTACGAGACAACATCAGGAAGATATCTTGCAAACTGAGGACATAAGTTCAAACACAATTGTAAATCGCTTCACAAGGCTTACTACCAGGAATGGCGGTGACGCAAGACCTATTGTGGCACTCTATGCTTGGTTTGATTTTAAAGCCTGAGTCAGTAATACGGAAGATCCATGTACGTCCAGCTGCGAGAAAAAGACCGAGTTCGTGGGCGAGCACAACGTACCGTCTTGGGTTCTGCGATAAAGTCTGCTTTACTGCAGTGTCAGACAGTCACCAGGACTGCATCGGCATGACACGTCACGGCAGCCACGTGGCCAACAGCTCCTTCCATAAAACCTTCATAACGTTTGTGTCGCGGTTTCCCGATTCTAAATATTTCTATCACCCTTGCGGCGATCTCTCCTCGGCTTCTTGTCTGTCGAATTCATCAGAATCATTCAGCTTCAATTTCCGCATTATCTACCCGGCCATCATTTCGATCTCACTTCTGTTTCTCAACTGCTCGATCTAGACACCTCACGATCTATTGGATTTTTCACTAGTGATATCGAGTTTGAAGCTTAGAGAGCCAGCCAGCCAAATGCCCAAACACCGATGCATCATCAGGCGAGTGGAATACAGCTGCAAATGCACCGTTCACGAAGCCGTCAAACAGTGCCTCAAACACCAGCAGTGGGGAGGACGCTGCGTCAGGAACAAACATTGGAGTGGTGTCAGGAATCCAGACGAGTCTGCTCGCTCACGTCCTTGCTTCCTTGCCAGGGATTGGCGCTGATGTCACCCAGGATAGAAACGCGCGAGACATTGTGTCCTAGATGCCAAAGAAAAGCTGAAAAGCGTCAGGGGGAAGACTCTGAGGAGCATAAGGACAAGAGCGATCGCGCAGAGGCGAAGGCCCGGGTAGAGACGATCGTGATCGACGACTGAGTCCCATCGCGGACGGCGGTGGACCACGAAATCGGCTTTGGTCAGAGGATGAGTGTTGCTGCGATTGCACACAATCCTTTCCACTCGTGAGCGCGGGTCTCTGAGGCAGACGTGATATGAAGATATTTGCTTGATGGCACACACATGAAGGTTCAAGAAGGGCAGGATAATGTTTGCTGGCTCGGAACAATTTGCTGGAAATATCGGGAGACAAAAATCTCAACGGGACAGGCTCTTAGGTGAGTGCTAGGCGATGGCATACTCAAGCTTACACTGACGAGCCTCAGGTCGGCAATCAGTGTTGTTGAACTTTGCTATTGACGACAAGAGATTGCGAGATCTTCAAGCCTTCAGACTAATGCAATTTTGACATGAGCTTGAACATCTTCGGCCTAGCGTAGCGTAGTCTGTGATCTTATCTTATCATGCCTGTTTGCTACCCAGCTAGGCCTGGCGCGTCATACCATTTCTTCTTCAATATAAACGACAAACTTTTGAGGCGCGTCCACAGCATCGTTGAGCCTTATTATATGACTGTGCCTCACTTCTCCCCACACTATAAGACTACGTATCATTCCAATCTGACCCCCCCTTACCCAAGCTCAGCAACCATCATGGCCGACTACACGACTCTCAAAGAGCTGCCGGAGGGCATTTTCTCCCTCCTGGATACGGATCTGTACAAGCTGACAATGCAATGCGCCATCCTCAAATACCTTCCCGATGTTCGTGAGTACCCATACGCTCAAGCTGTGACCCAACCACTAAAGCGAACGCAGAGGTCACATACGCTTTCACCAACCGAACCCCTGACATGCGACTTAGCCGCGAAGCCTTCACTTGGCTGCAAGAGCAGATAGCAAGTATGACGATCTTGTTCCTCAACCCTCTGAGTGTGTAGCTGCTGACGGAAGTGCACCAGAGCTTTCCAACATCCGACTTTCCGACGACGAACTTCGCTTCCTTCAAAACACTTGCCCCTATTTTAGCGATGCCTACCTCCGCTTCTTGCGTACATTCTCCCTTGACCCGGATAAGCAGGTCGAGGTGAACTTCATACCCCTCAAAGACACCGGTACGTGACTTGCGGCCGTTTCATCCAATTCTGGCAATGTCTCAGAAGCCCTGGACTGCATCGAGCAACGCTGACATCGCATCTTCATCAGATTCCCCAGACGACATCGGCGATCTCCATTTACATGTCGAAGGTTTATGGCTCGACACCATACTGTATGAGATACCGCTGCTGGCTCTGACGAGTGAGGCATACTTCAAATTCCGTGACAAGGACTGGTCATACGAGGGACAGGAAGAGAAGGCATTTCATAAGGCTACAAGACTCCTCGAGCACGGTTGCAACTTTTCGGAATTTGGGACAAGACGAAGGAGGGACTACCATACCCACGAGCTGGTCATGCAAGGCTTGACGCGTGCAGCGTCAGAAGCAAAAGAGAAAGGCTACATAGGCAAGCTCAGCGGCACCAGCAATGTGCACTTTGCAATGAGGTGCGGCATCCCTCCTGTGGGCACGGTCGCCCATGAGTGGTTCATGGGCATTGCCTCCATCACCGATGACTATGAGCATGCAAATGAGACGGCCCTGCGCTACTGGGTAGGCTGCTTTGGCGAAGGCGTGCTCGGGGTCGCCTTGACCGATACCTTTGGCACGCCAATATTTTTGAAGTCATTCAAGAAGACCATGCCGTCTCTGGCCGACGCGGACAAGGATTCGCTCGTCACTGTGCTCAATCCCGAGGGACCTCGCCCGGCGTTGTCTAGAAACGATGATGTCGTCCACGTAAGCCCCAACCATGCCCTTCCGGCCGACGACACTAGTGGGCAGGCCAAGCCCAGGTCTTATGCAGAGACATTCACTGGCGTACGGCAGGACTCGGGTGATCCACTGGAGTTTGTCAAGACAATGCGGGATTTCTACGACAGCCAAGGAGTAGCGGACAAGAAGACCATCGTCTTTTCTGATTCTCTCAACATCGAGCTTTGTCTTCAATATAAGCAGGCGGCCGAGCAAGCAAGATTCATGCCGACGTTCGGGATTGGCACCTTCTTCACGAGTACGTCTATCCCTACTCTGCTATTTCAGTACAGATCCTTATTGATACTTGTTCCAGATGACTTCGCTCACGCCTCCAATGGTAAGAAGTCAGCGCCCCTGAATATTGTCATCAAGCTATCTTCTGCTTCCGGGAGGCCGGCCATCAAGATCAGTGATAACATCGGTAAGAACACGGGCGACGAGGAGACTGTGCACAAGGTGAAGGAGACCTTGGGGTACGTAGAGAGGCAATGGGCAGATGGGGACGAGAGGACGAGATGGGGCAAGGAAGGCGATGCAAGAAAAGGGTGAATACCACGCTCTATGACAGATGACTCACGTAAGACCAAGATGCTCATTGACACTTATGATATTGAGAAACCTCTTTCCAGCAGATGAATAACCCCGCCATTTCCCTCGCAATCATGCATATCCTTTGCCACGTGTAAGATGATGAACCCTATCATAAGCGTGACATCTTTTAAGATTGGTCTTTCACAAAGAAGCCGTTGGGCTCAAGCGGCTGAGCATGTATTGTTCTGTGTTGAAAACCAAGATCTGGGTCCCATTTTGACACCAGCTGAAACAAGATCCATCGATCTCACAACACCCCTGCTGATATCTACGAGGTTTAAATTACATCAGGGTGGGGTAATCGCTGGTGGAGTCAATAATGTGTCACTGACTGATCGAGTGTTTACATAAAGGTGCGATCATCCCCCGACTTGCCTCTGTGTTCCTCCACCTTCTGCTCGACTCACCTGTGAGTTCCCTACCAGATGCCTCAACACCCGACATGGGCACCTGCTCACAGCCTCACTGCAACACTGCTTATCCCGTCTCCAGTCGCTGATACCATTCTGTCAGGAGACAGACTGGGTCCTCGACAGAGAACACATCGCATCGATTGAATCCTGAGGCGTCCTTTGGTAATACGCCGTTGTTGAACACACGCTGCTTACAACTGAAGTACAAAAAGGTGAGTGACCCAGAATGTTTATTGACCTTCTTCAGAGCCAGCAAGTTTGGGCATGCTGGCTCGTGATAAAAATATACTGATCATACGAGTACAGACCTATTTTACGGCTCGTAGTCTCACTCTCAACATTGGTCCTTGTCATTCCAAACGCTGGTCTCTTGTTGTTATTTGCCTGGTTCAAAGCATCCATCCCGAGTGCATCACCGCGTCAAGATGACAGACCAAAATGCGATGGAGGTTGATGTGCCGGCTCCGGCATCCGATCACGACACGCGACTTCCCGATGTGAGTTTTGCTCTAGCTCTTCCCTGTTCCACTCCGACCTCAACTGTTTTCCCTGCGACCAATGAACCATCCGTTTCATCATGGAACTCCAATTACTCCTATATAAGAACCAAGCGTCATGCAAGCATCACTAACCATCACTTGTACTGAATCTCAATGGCGTTCAACTAAAGAGCCTCTCTGACGCACGACAGAAGGTCGCACGATTGGAGAAGGCCGTCCACCAGCTGACCACGCACAACACGATCCTCCAGGCCTCGAACGCATCTCTACGGCGTGCAGTTGGTGATCTAAAAGTCAACAACAGCTTCGCCCGCTTCCAAACGGAGCGCGCCCAGCAATTGTACGCTAACTCAGTCAAGGCTCGGTACTTGTGTCCAGAGAGAGCGACGTTCACCATGGCCCAGGAACAGCTCCAGGAGCTGCTGGATCTACTCAGCGAGGAACGGGACCTGACCAACAGGCTCCAGGACCGTCTTGACCAAGAAATAATTATGAGTCAGGCACTTGAGATTGGTGCGCACGACCTGTCTGAGAAGCATAGACATGCTCTCGAGGCAGTTGAGGACCTTAGGTCTCAGAAGGAGCAGATGCTCGCAAGGATCGCTCACCTGGAAACCTTGTGCGGAAAGAGATATCAGAGGATTGCATTTGTCGAGCGAGAGCTACAGAAAGCCAAGAGTGTCACTCCCGAAAGCCAAGGCTCGACCGACATGGAGATCGGTGGAGTATCGCTCACCGCTACCACCGAGAATGATTCCTGCAAGATGTCCTCGCCGGGTCAAAGTAAACCTAGAGGATACGCTGTCTGCCTCATTGATGGTAACCATCTTCCTTTCACCAATGACGTCTTCTATACCCTCGGTGGCGACACTACCGCCCAGAGGTTGACCGACATTGTCAAATCACTTCTACAGGACGACGAAATGGATCTACGAGTGGCCATCTACCTGGACGAGGACCGAATCTCCCAAGCCATGGTTCGCGGCCAGGTCCTACGCAGCCTCCAAGACTTTCCACCCTTCGTAGACTCGTTCAACTCAGTCAGTCCTTCGGTTGAGATGGTAGATACCAGATCTCCCCAGCACGTCACCCAAAAGCTCAAGCTCCACCTGCAGGATCCCAAATGCGAATTCATCCTGTTTGGTGGAGAGATCTCGAGAGATCTCATGAGTCTAGCTCAGCACTACAAAGATATCCAACGACATTTCTACGCCTTCTCAATCCCAGAAGAGCTTAGACATCCTGCATATGAAGTTTACATCTATCCGAACCCACTAGGCTACTTGTTCTGCCAACAACCTCTCGAATTCTTGACGCACTCACATGCGGAACCTAAGCAACCGTCAGCACTCTCGAAACTCGAAAATGGGCCTTCTGTAGCTCGTCCGCAAGTTGTGCATGAGCCGGTTAGATTTGATCGGCTTGGTCGCCGTGTGGACCCCCGTCTACATACCACGCAGCCTCTCATCAACTTGGTCACTAGCTGGAGACTATGCAACAATCATTACCTGTTGGGCAAGTGTCTCTACAGAAGATGCCACCACAGCCATACTCGCCAGCTATCGAAGGATCAGTTGAATGCTCTCGCGTTCCTTGGCAGAAGCCTCGTCTGCCGCAACGGTCCTGCTTGTGATGATCCGACGTGCTATGCCGGGCATACCTGCCCGCGCCAGACTTGTGATGGACAGCAGTGTGGCTTCCCCAGAGATCGACATTTAGCTGGGACCATCAAGCCTCCTCAGATGGTCAACCCTTTCAACACTACCACCACACAAGAGACCACCGCTGACACGGCTACTGCACAAGACAGTTCGAATACCTCAACCTCCTTTCCTAGCCCAGCAACTGGTAAGGCAGTTCTTCCAGACACAATGAGAACCTCCAACGCCAACGTGGACTCTACAAGCACCGTTGCAGCCCATTGGTCACGGATACGTGATGAGGGTGAACTTCCGGAAGACCGCTCTGAACTTTTCACGGGAGGGCGCAGCGCTTGGCAGTAACACCGGTAGCGACCCCATTGTGATTAAATATACGAGGGTGGCTCACATCTCAAGAAGCGGTCATCACTTGGGACATCTGTCCCCGTCTTCTCTCTGGGTCATCTTCGAGGCGCTATATGTCTGTATGCTCACCAAGCTTCGCGATCGGCTCATCCATGCTCTATCTTGAAGCTTGGCTGTAGCCCAAAGGGAGCTTGGAACAGATCATAATCCTTTGCAAGACCCATTTCTTTCTCCTGTCTATTCTAAGTGTTGCACGGTATACACATTGGCTCAAAGAAAGCCTCATCTGACATTATTCACCCTCAAACATTCTTTGATAGATCCGAACTCTTCGTCCTGACAAGGCAGATCATCGACCGGAGAGAGCTACCAGCCCTGAGGAATCAGTCTTCGCTTTTACTCCCCTATGCCATATATCGAACCTTGGCTATAGCGTGAAGGAAGCGCCCGATCTCTTGGTCCTGGAAACGCCCTTATATCTACCCCTTGCACAACAATACACAATATTTATACACAAGACGCCAGAGCTGATATTCTTACACCCTCAAGCGCTTGTCCAACCAATCTGATAGTCTCATATTTCACTCCTCAACAAGGCATATCATCGGCCAGAGAGAGCTACAAACTCTGAGTTGCATCAACAAACAAGCAAGGCAAAATCTCACACCAATCGCTCTATCCCTGCAATTTCTCAACCAAGCAGCATTTCCACCTTCAAACCTCACAACAAGCGGTCCAAGATCGATCAGATCAAGAGAAGACCACTTCGAAGGGTTCCACATCCTGCCAAACAGCATTCTATTACCAAAGCATCAATATCTTCAACCATACACCCTTCTCATCTCAGCAAACACATAGCAGTCACCTGCTGACTTTACGTCAGCAGCTCAACAGATGGCTTTTCAACCCTGCACGCAGCAAAGAAATAGCTAGATAGTCCCGATCAATATCAATGGCCCCATTCCACCAATCTCATTTCCCATCCCTGCATCCGCAAAGCTACCACTGATTTCACCACTGCCCCCAAAAAACTAAAACCTGCGCTCATCAGACCTCCTGTCCAACCTCTCCATCCTCTTACCAGAATCGAGCCAAGTCCCCTCTTCCCTGTCTCCCCAGAGAATTATTCACGCTCAGTCAGGGTCTCGACATGCCTAAACCCCCCCCCCCCACCCTCCTTTTCCCGCCCAAAAGACGTAATCTTCCACCTCTCCCATGCTCATGTTAGGGGGGGGGCACTGTCTTCTTGGATGGAGAGTGTCTGTTCATGCTTTGTTGCATATCGCACTCATTCACCCGCCCATCTCATCCTCCCCTACCCCTCCGCAATGCCATCCAAAACAGTCACATGTCGATGATCCGACACCGCCACCGTCCCGTCCCACCCAATAAATCCCACACCCTCGCCACAAATGATGATGATGATGTGTCGCTGCTCGCCCCGGCTAGTGAGCCCCCCCCCCCCCCTAACTCTGCCTACACTGCGGATCTGATGTTCCCCCCCAAGATCAGAGAGGAAAGATCGGCGGAGCCATCGCACAATAACAGAGCACCCTTGCCAAAAAAAAAAAATTCGGCTCCGCGTTGGGGGCGCGGTGGGAGATGGGGGATGGCGCGGTTTGCAGGTGGCACTGACGGGGGGAGGGACTGACTGAATGACTGACTGACTGAGTGCTCGCTCCCTGCTGAAATTTTGGTGGTCGAATTTGTGCGGAGGCGGGGGTGTATTGGGGGGGGGGTTGGTGGTTTGGGAATAGGATAAGTGCGATGATGGATCGATTGATTGGGTGTGTGGTGGGATATGCGAAGATGGGGAGTGATGCGTGATGCGACTGTCGAGGGTATTGCGATGCTTTCGATATGCTGTGCTGGATATGGTTCTGGATGGAGAGTGATGAGGAAGGGGGGAATGACAAAGGGGCAAAGGGTGATGGGAAATGGGGGAAGGGGGATGGTGTGTGGAACCGAGGAGATGAGGGATTGCGTGGTGTGCACTAGACTCATGGGCTGGGTTAGAGAGGGGGGGGGGGAGTGGGGAAGGAGAAATGCGATATCAAACAAAAAAGATTTGATAGGAGGACAGGGAGGCGACAGGGCGGGGGATATGAGAGGGTATCTGTTTATACAAATCGTACACAACGGTCGTCGCGTGCTCCATTGATGGCAAGCAAGTCCTGACCCGGCTCGAGCTACTTCACTCAAAAGCTGGGCTCCTCCTCCTCCTCCTCCACTACCATTCTTTGCACTAGCCACCCCTCCCCCTCTTTTCCCTGCAACCCCCCTTCCCCTCTTTGCCCTGCAACCTCCCTGCCCCCCGCCCCCTCCCTCTCCCAAGACCGGTATTCCCCCTCACCCCTGACTATTCACATAGCTCAAATAGCAATTCCACCCCAAACTCACCACATTCACGACCAACACCCTCCCCTCCAGGGGCACGAACTTGAAATTCACCGCCTGCACCCCGGGCCACAACGCCCAATTCATCTTCAAGGCTTGGAAATAGCTCTTCCGCAGTTTTTCCCGCGGGTCCGACCCTTCGAGGATCGACATGGTGGATAGAAACACAAACATGTTCGTGGAAGCGAAGACGGTCTGGTCGGCGGCGACGCGGGCGAGGATGGTGAGGTTGGGCCGGCGGGGGATGTTGATGCGGCGGGCGAGGAAGGCGAACCAGGTTGTGGCGGCGGGGCCGAAGATGACTGTTGTGTGGGAAAGTTAGCTGCGTGTGGGAGGGCGACAGGGGGGGGGAGGGGAAGAGTGACGTACAGCCACCATACGCTGCCATGCGGCCCGTCCGCGCGTAATTGTGTTTGTTGAGCCCGACTTTCTCGACGCCTTGTTGGGCCATGACGTCTCCCGTGGCGAAGAGGACCTGTCAATTGTTCCGAACGCTGGTGGTCAGCATTCTCTTTGGCTGGAGCTCGAGTGGGGATTTCTGGCGACTTGTTGTCTCGAATTGTTGTTCCGGGAAAGGGGGAGGAATTGGCGCGTGATTGATAGTTATCGAGGTAGGTGTCGCCCCGGGGGGGAAAGAAGACGAGTGGGTGGGAATGAGAAGGACATACGGCAGTGGTGACGCTCTGCGTCAAGAGCGGGCTCCGCGCCAGGCGTGCTTGGTACCTGTTCATCGTTAGGGGTCAGTCAACAGCAACTCTTGCAATGGGCGACCCCTCGAGCTATAAGGGGCTACAGTTCCAAGCAGAGGCAATCTTTGGCATTGAGGCGTTTCATATGCACGATCAATCCATTCATGTCTTATCTTTCTTGAAGGAGAGTGGATAGGGGGAAGTGGGAAGTACCATCGTAGAACTCCTGCCATTGTGTCTGTGTGATCGATCTGTCGCAGGGTTCAGGGGACGGTGGAGGGAAGCACGATGGCGGAGGGGGAGGGAAGAGTGGATGTGATTGTCGTGGGTTTCCAAGTGCTGGGCTGGTGGTTGTGCCCAGAGCTTGGGGAGCTTGTCTAGCTTGGATTATTAATATGTCGCGCTTGATTCGGACGAGGCGCGCCAATCGGTCGAATCGCGTGGGGAGGGCTTGGCATTGATGCATTTCCCGTTTTGTCGAATGGTAAGATTAGGGTCTCCAGTAATCAGCATTTGCAAATCCAGTATTGCTCGAGGTTGGGCACAGGTAGCAGACATAGCTATGTGAAAGCCGCTCAAATGTGCATACTGCGAAATCCCCAGTCTATTACAACAAGCGCTATATCCTACAATTGCCAGCAATGAATCCATAGGGCTGGAGAAGACGATGCATTGCCGACCCCTTCCTTGCAAAGCCATCTTCTCCCCACAGACCCTAGCTTTTAAGGGCAAGTCGCCCACGCCTTGCGGGGCGACCCATTCCACACAACCCCTGGGTCCAAGACAACTTCCCAACGAGAAAGCTGGTTCTCAGCCTCGCATCTTGGTCAGTGAAAACGCCGAGTACCCATGACAAAGGAGATCGATCTGGTCGAAGTGTGCCAGTGTGGTGTGTAGCGAGAGATGTGAGGATTATGAAAAGTTGGTTAGGACAGTTGCGATAGGGGAAGCATAGGTCAGTGCCTCATTTACTGTGATTGGGGTTGTGACTGGCGGCCAATCAGCTTTAACTAGAGGAAACGTATTGTGGTGAGACACTGATGCAATATTGAAAGAAGGGCTCCGTCTAGCTTACTGCTTCGTGACCTCGACCGCAATGACGACGACCGCGACGATGATGAGGATGATCAGGACTGCGGAATTCTTCGTTAGCTGCCATATTTCTGCCAGAGATGTCGTCAGTCAGGATGCGACTGATACGTACCAACAATGCCCAGGCAGATCCACTTCTTCTTCCTCGCCGCTCGGGCCTTCTTCGTCGCATCGTCGAGCTGCTCGTTGCCTTTGCCGATGTTCGTGACCGTCTCCTCTCCCTTTTGCTCGATATCCATCACTGCAGGTTCTTGCTCGATCACGGCGGCCTCCATGTCTTGGAATAATTGCGCCAGCTCAATCATCTGCCGTTCGATCTTCTGGATGGCCTCGTGGCGGCCTTGGACAGCGCGGAGCGCCGATTGCGACTGTCCGCGCCGGTTGCTGCTCATCAACTGAAACAGCCCAAGTCAGCCAATCAAACCGAGGGGCGAGGGTCGAGAGCTGCTGAGCATTTCGCTCCAAACTCAGGAGAAATACATACTGCCTGGCTGAAGACCTGGTTGTTACTCGTATCCTCCACCGCTTCCCGCACCTCCTGGTCGCTGGCATCGGGCCTGACGATCCGATACTGCCTCTCCATCTGCGCACTCAGCTTGTGTCTGAAATCCCTGTCCACCTGCTGATATTCATTGATGGCAGTCTTCAACTTGCGGTCGATCATCCCCACTTGCGGCTTGTTCCGGGGGTCTCCGCTCTCTTTCTGCTGCTTGATCGCCTTGATGCGGCCACCAAAGTTGCGATACAATGTCATGGTTTCACTCGACAAATTGTCGAGTTCTCGATTGGTCGCAGTGCTTTGACTGGCGTCTGGGTCATCAATGGCTCGCTGTTGGAGAAAGCGCAGGCGCTCGAGGTTCCGTTGGATGCTGTCGATGCCGGTATCGATGCTGCGGCATTCATTGAGGATGGCATTGGGGTCGCGCGAAGGGGCCGTTCCGGCAGCCCCACCGGCAGCCCCTCCGCCGTAATTCTGGGCACCGCCGTTCATAGGTGTCATCTCGACGTCGTTCCCGCCGCCTAGACGTACTCGTCAATTGTCAATTTCTTTCAATGGAGTTGTTGATGTCGCTCACCATATCCACCGGCCCCTTGCTGTCCGCCATAGCGATTGTCATATCTACCCTGCTGCTGCTGTGGTTGTTGGGGTTGCCGTCCGCCATATGAGGGTTGTGGCGCAGTAGGCTGCTCTGGTTGGGCATAAGGATTGGCTGCTTGTTGCGAGTAGGGGTTGCCCGCGGCTTGATCATATCGGTTGCCTTGCTGCTCATATGGGTTTGTCTGTCCGTAGCCTCCGCTTCCGCCGCTGCCGTAGCCTCCGTAGTTCTTTGCACGAGAACCCTGTCAGCGGCTGTTGGCAGGTAGGGGAGTCTCTAGTAGGAAAGTAGATTGATCGCAGAGGATCATGGAGTAGAGTCTTGTAGGGGAGATTTCCAGGTCGGAGCAGACTTACAGACATGACTGCTGCCCTTCTGGTCCCTTGAACCCTGGGGTAGTCGCAGGAGCGGACAAAAGCAGGGGTTTGCGGTTTCCGCCTTGTACGTCGTTCAAGGAAGGGAACAGACTCGTCGGAAGCAGAGTCGGAGATGAATGTACCTAAAGTGGATGCCTGGAAAGGGTTGCTGGAAGGATTGAAGATGTTTTTATGCGGAAGATCTGCTATTCAATGCTGACTGATCGTGTCTGCAGCAGAGCCCCCGAGGAAGAGAGATTTTGGTAGAATGAATCCTTGGCGCGTTCTTTCCGAGAAAGGGCTGGTTCCCGGTCTTAGCGCCGTCCCCAAAGATCTGTCACCGCTCGACCAATGTGGGCTCGAATTGTTTCGCAATTTTATTGTCAATGGCATTAGAAATGGGCAACACTGTCTGTCACTGTTGTTGTTTCCTTCTCAATCTCAATAGCAGTCTGTCGCAATCGTAGACTTACCGGAATTGCCACAACTCCGCTCCTCAAAGGCTCAAACCACTGCCTGGGGTACTTGCTGCGGTCACGCACGCCTCTCTATTCTTAGTACTCGCTACCGCCCAAGCATTACGAAAGTCAAGTCAGCCTGCTTCTTCAAGAGGTGTCTTCAGATTGTCGGTAAGGCCTTATGACGCTATACAACGTTTTTCTCGAGATGTCTCAGAGAATGGTCTTCAACCAGCTCGCAACTCGCTAGCAAGAGACTCCCAAAGCTTGCCATCAGCACTATGTTCGATATGCCGCGTGCTCACGGCTCGAGGTTTGTGTTGCCTCAACCCGCTTGCTATTACTATTCGAGACCGCTTCACTCTCCAAAAGCAAGAGCACGTAGGCAGTCAGTAGTTCAGATCAACATCTGCCTCCAATGAAGCAGCATCGGTGCGCAAGCAACCCTCATCCTCACGAATGTTGTCGCCGATCCAATCCGACGTGTAAAGACCTTCGTTGATGAACATTACGTTCGTTTCATTCGAAGAATAATGCGGAGCGGCACTGTTTTCACAGGCGCTATCGTCATCGCCCAATGTAGCGTCAGCATCATCGAGGTTCGTTGCGTTGGACCTTTCTGATCTAGTGTCCTTGCATTCTGGCGTCGCCTCGTGAGTTACGTATGCTGCAATCATCTCAACAAGCTCATTTGGCAGCCGTTGACCTAGATGGTAGTCTGCAGAACATCTAGGCTCGGATTCGATGTTAGCCATTTTCCATTCTTAACCTGGACGAAAGTCCACTGAGAGGCAATGAGACTGCCCGAGAGGGCTGATTTACTTACATGACGATCGTCATCCCCATCTGGATAAATGCTTGCTCGAGCGAGCTAAACCGACCATCTGTCAATTCTCTGTTTCCTTGAAATGGGTGAGGGAAGTCGAAATCCCAATATTGAGCGCTGCATGCCATTTGATACCATCTCTCGTATTCAACGAAGAGCTCTTCCAACATTGACTGGTAGCGAGCTAATCGTCGCGGCTCAGATTTCGAGGAACGGAGGCCGCAGTCCAGAAGCGTCCCGCATACTTCTCTTTGTAGATCGTCGGGTCTGCAACGCTCGGAGCTATGCCAATAGAGGTTGAGGTAGGTCTGCTCAGAGCTGCCCTTCTGCGCCATCTCGTCACTGATTGTCATCAACACTCTTTCGAGAAGGTAATTGCTTTTTGGTAAGTGAGGGGCCACAAGGCATTCATCGGCTAATCCACGAAAATGGCATGCATGCATGAGACCGCGAGAGCATTTTCCCGTAATCATAAGGTCCATCGATTGAGCCCAATCTGAGCATAAATATTGATAATGCATATATGCACATTCATAAGACCTTTGCGTGAACCTATTTCGGCGTCTCTTTGAGGAGAAGCTCCTCATCATCAGAGCATGAATTTCTCGCGAGAAACGGTCAACGCTCGCCAGCAAGGAATACCATTGCTCAAAACGGCCGTTGAACGGGCATTCCTCTATTGCACGACGAGTATCATCGCATAGGAACATCAAACATTCCAATCAGGCGTTTCTTTCCTACCGAACATCTGCTCCTCCATTACCAGAGCCAAATCTTGCAGACCGAATCATGAGGTCCCTGCATAGCTCATCCTCACGCAATCTGCCCCTAGCCAGCGTGATCCAAGAAGACTGGCGCCAGTTGGGCGTGTACAGTACGTCATTAAACCACTTGGGGCTCGAGTATAAGCTTGGGTGTCCTTCCAACAGTGATCGCTCAAGGATGCCATCATCAGGCTCGTCAATTCCAGCCATCTCCTTGCTTCTATCTCCTTTCACACTACGCTCGTTCTTCGAGGCTTCCTTTGAACCCACTAGCAGCTCATTCAGTTAATCAGAGTTGGAGCACTCCGAACCCAACAACATTACATCCATCCCGCTCGACCACAATCTGCCGTATTCCGAGATCCACGGCCCGATCGTCTTCGTAGCCCGCCGTCCGTGTGCGGGAATGCAGATCGCAGTGTGGTATATATGATGCAATCATCTCAGCGAGCTCGTTTGGCATGTGGTTTCCCAGGTGGTAATCTGCCACCGAACCTGTCCATACAAAATAAAATAAAGGTCAGTTGGGTCGAACATCCAGTCCCATGGGTTCGCCGCCCCCGACAGCAAAGGAAACAAAAACCACCAAAAGCAAAAAACACAGAGACTAGAAGTAACAAAAAATCCCCCTCTACCCACAAAACAATCTCCATCCCCCTTCTCCCCCACCCCCCCTTCTCGCCCTACACACCCGCCCGCACAGCTCCTCCTCCTTCTCGAGGAGCACACCCTTCCCCATCCCTCCCCTCCATTACCCGTCCAACACCCGCCACCTCTCGAAAACCCGATCTCATACTCCTTGCACCAGATATTCCAGCATCGAGTTATGTTTCCTTGCCACCGCAACCTCTAAAACACGAGCGGCTCGCCAATACACTGGCTCCAGGGTTTGTTGATGAAGATGCACGCCCGGTTGGAGGTGACGAAGCGCGGAGGAACTGGGCGGTGTTGTGATTTGGATTTGTAAAGGCTTCGTGGTGGTGGGGTGGTTGCGCCATGAATCACGAGAAGGGTAAGAGGAATAGGGAAGAGTTTTTCTTGTTCTCGAGGTAAGAGAAAAGAGAGGGAGGGAGAGAGAAGAGTTAACACTGAAAAGGGCGGGGGGGGTGCCCATCGATGATGGGGTGAAGTTCGGAAAACCCAGTCCACGAGATTGAGGATGCATGTTTTTTGGAATCGAGAATCCCGCAGATCGTTGAAGTGGGGAGGAGAAGTCACGGGGAGGGGGAAGGGGAGGGGTTGGTGTGCTCCTGGAGCTTATGGGTGTAGAAACTCGAGGGATAGTTCGGCTCGGAGGTTCAATGCTGGCTTTTCCCTCATTTCACGGAGTGGTCATTTCTTGGTGAGGAAGACGATGGCGGAGACTCGTCAGGGATGGTCATGAGCGCAGGGGACTTCAATCTGTCATCGCGGCACAGCGAGTGTGGATCTGGTTTGGTCGAGTGGACCTTCTCAAATACGGCACACCCCCAGGTGCAAGGATGACTTGCTCCATAGAGAAAAAACTTCGAATGCGACAGACTTTATAAGACACATCGCTAATGGTAGGAGGAGGAAGGAAGAAACAGACAGACACACACACACACACACCATGGGGAGCCATTGAACAAACGCCCACTGCAACGCAAAGCAGCCCCATTTGCGCCTGGTTCTGCACCCCATTATTGTCCCCTCCTGTCACTTTGTCTCTACCCACTCTGTCCATCGACCCTCACGACCATCTCCCCATTTCCCCCCCCCCCTCTCCCTCCTCTTGCCCCTCAACAATTACACGCCCCAGCCCCTTGCGTCGCACTACTCTCTCCCGGCCGCAAATCCACCCCCGTGCCGCCCATCCTCCCACCCATGCCTCCTCTCCCACCCAACCCCCTCGGTCCCGCCTGATCGAGCGGCAACTTCTTCGCAATCGCGGTGAAGAGATCCCGGACGTTCTCGGCGGTCTTGGCACTCGTTTCGAAAAACAGCAGGCCTGCTTCGCGGGCGTAGGCTTCGGCGTCGGCGGCCTGGATGGCGCGCTTGTCCGGTTGGGCGGCGACGAGGTCGGCCTTGTTGCCGGCGAGGGCGATGATGATGTTCTCGTTGGCCTGGCGCTGGAGCTCTTTCACCCAGGATTTGGCTTTGTCGAGGGAGGACTGCGGATTCATGATGTAGGGTCAGCCGCTTTTTCTTTTCTGCTCTAATCAAGTGGGAGGATGTGGAGAGGGATGGTTTTGTGCTCTGATCTGCCTCCTCCGCCGAGCATCTCCGAAAGCATAGCAATGTGTCAAGAGACGTACAGCTTGCGTTATATCATAGACGACAACAGCGCAGTTCGCATTGCGGTAGTACATCGGGGCGAGGGACTTGTACCGCTCCTGACCGGCGGTGTCCCATATTTCGAATTTGACCGTGGTGGTGTCGTCGAGGGAGATGGTCTGGGTGAGGAAGGCGGCGCCGATGGTGGATTCTCGGTAGTCGTCGAATTGGTCTTTGACGAATCTGAGGACGAGCGAGGACTGTAGAAGAGGTGTGCATTAGATTTTGTTGGGGAGATGCCGGGGGATGTTGGGGGAGAAGGAGGATAAGGGGGTACCTTTCCGACTGCTGATTCCCCTGTGATGGACGTAAGTATACACAGGTACTAGGAGGGGAGGTTTATTTGATGTTAAGGACATACCAAGTAGGACGAGTTTGAATTGGGCAAAGCGAGCGCCGGGTCGGGTTCCCGTTTGCACTCTGTTCGCCATGATTCTTCTGATGCAGGGAAAGAGGACGTCGAAGAGGGGGAAGCCACAGAGCAAGATGCGGTGCTTGATGGTGTGGAAATTAATCGTGCGTCGATGAGGAAAATGGAGGCTTTGAAGGTCAGGAACGGCTGCCTTAGCGGCATCGGGGGCGTATGACGAACAATTCGGGAAGGATCTCATAGGGCTGAAGATCTTTAATTTGCGGGATGAGGCGGATTTCGAGCATCAACACCCGAGGGACCGCATGATCTGACCTGCATTTGAGCTATTCCTTGGCTTCGAATGGCAGTCCCGTGTATGAACATGCCCTCATAGTATTCCGACAAGCTCAGTAGAGCTTTTTATCTCGGCAGCATCCCTTGGACACGGCCTACTACATTCTCCCCTCCCCCATCCTAAACATGCGGTATCTGGTCCCCTTCAGGGACATCAATGTCCACGCTTCAGCCTCCCACTATGCTTTCACTTCTCCATCTTCCTCTGGCGCGCAAACTCTGGTGGTGGAGCGTCCTTCGGGCGATCTCCGACTCAGCGACGGTCCTTTGCTGGGCACGAAGCGAGTCTCGAGCATTGCCGGCATTCTTGGGATGATCAAGCTTCGATTAGGCAAGACTGATAGACCCTCCTACGCCAAAACGTTTGCTGATATTGACCAGACAAGTATATCATCGTCATAACGAAAGCACAGCCCATGGGTCGCCTGAAAGGCCACATGGTGTATCGCGTCGTCTCGACCGAATTCTTCCCCCTTCGCGAACGATCGCTCCACGATCCCGACGAAGACACCTACCTCAACCTTCTCAAGACCTCGCTCAAGAACGGTCCCATGTACTTCTCCTATTCATGCGATCTCACTAACAGCTTCCAACGGCAATCCCAGGCTGATCTGTCACAACCGCTATGGAAAAGAGCAGACGACCGATTCTTCTGGAACAGGTTTGTCCAGTCAGACCTTATTGATCTCGCCACAGGAGGAGGAAGTGCTTCAGGATTGCGCGGTGGAGCACAGCCTGGAGCAGATCCATTCATACTACCCGTCATGTTTGGCATGATGAGAATCACAAGCACCAAGGTCAAAGGCACACCTTTCTCCTTCACCCTCATCACTCGGAGATCGAGACACAGGGCCGGCACCCGGTACCTCACTCGGGGGATTGATGATCTCGGCCACGTCGGCAATTACAATGAGACCGAGCAGATTGTCATTTTGAATGAAAGCGAGGCCACCCCCAGTGGTTTTGCCGGAGGCGGGGGGATGCAAAATGGCCGAGTCGACAACGACGGCCACGAAACCCAGGTCATGTCCTACATCCAAACCCGCGGCAGCGTGCCCGTCTATTGGGCCGAGATCAATACCCTTCATTACACCCCCAACCTCCAAGTGCGTGCTGTCGAGACCGCCATTGACGCCGCTCGCAAACACTTCGACGAGCAAATCCGCCTCTACGGCGACAATTATCTTGTCAATCTAGTCAACCAACGAGGTCGGGAAGACAAAGTCAAAAGAGCCTACGAGCAGATGGTTCGCCTGCTGGTTTCCAGCCCTGATGAGGCCACTCAATCGGACTATGTCACCGACGAGAAAATCCACATCGTCGAAGCCAGCCAGAAACACCAAGCCTACGACCGCCTCCACTACGTCTACTTCGACTTCCACAACGAGACCAAGGGCCTGCAGTGGCACCGTGCACAGCTGCTCCTCGACCAACTTACCGATGGTCTACGGAAAGGTCAGTACTTCCGCGGCGTCGACATGCCGGCCGATCCTCAAGGGCGACTCGAGGTTCGAAATCAGCAGACTGCTGTCGTCCGCACAAACTGTATGGACTGCCTTGACCGCACCAACGTCGTTCAGACTATGCTCGCCCGCTGGACTTTGACCCGCCAACTCACCGACATTGGCGTTCTTCGGCCGGGGGAATCTGCCGACGACGACGCAAATTTTGCACACTTCTTCCGTAACGTATGGGCTGACAATGCCGATGTTGTCAGCAAGTCCTATTCTGGTACCGGAGCCTTGAAGACGGACTTCACTCGCACCGGCGAGCGGACGCGTGCAGGTGCCATGCAGGATCTAAACAACTCGCTCACTCGCTACGTAAAGAACAATTTTGGCGATGGTCCAAGGCAAGATGCATTTGATTTGTTCTTGGGCAACTATCATCCGGACCCTGTGGGTACCAATTTGGTGTTCAAAGATCGCCGGCCAGTGTTGGTGCAGGCGATACCGTATGTCTTGGCCGCATGCATCTTCTTTGTGCTGGTGACGGGATTGACGAGGACGAGCCCAGAGACGACAATCTGGCCATTGAGAGTGTTTGCATTTGTATGTATGGCAATCGGGGCGTGGTGTGGGAGGTTTGTGTGGGGACACGGCATGTTATATGTAAGTCTGTTCGGATTTCGTGCGGGATCGGATGGGTGTGATGACCCTATGCTAATGAGGTGGCAGGTCAATTGGCCGAAACTGAACACTCCTCGCTGGGCAGCGGAAGGCTTCCAGGAGACGATGAGCAGGGTAGGCAAAGATCCTTTGATTGGCAGTTTGGTATCGAAGCATGAGCGCGGAGCAAGCAATACCCGCCTGGGTCATCTGGAGGAAGGCACCAAGAAGCGGATACAGTGAGAGCCACGACGGCTGTGTAGGATTCATCATCGCAGTGCAACTTTCAAGCGGTCGGAACTGTGCTACAATTTGATCTCGCCTAAGACTTCCCAGGGGGTCTCTTGCCCCTCTTGCCCCTTTTCCAAGGAACAGAGCGCTATTCCCGAAAAGATTATATCACGTGATCACGCGGACCCTGGCTCGCCCCACTCTCGGCCTTTTCTCCACTTTCAATGTCTGGTTCATGTAGAAGTACTACACACTTCGATTGAGTCATACATATATAGACCAATCACGCGTTGCTGACCAAGATGTCGTTGAGAGACATTCAACTCAGGAACAGGAGTATCATATAAAATCCATGACCCGAACATGGACATTGCAGTACTTACGCATTGCCCGCGTTAATGTCCGATTAAGTTCTTCTTGGAGCAACATGGGTCGAAGCTACAGCGTGAGGCTTCAATCAGTAGATGGTACGGTAATACCAGAATACTGAAGATGATGACAGGATGCCATCGCCGCTCTCAACACCCTCCAATCCAATGCCACAGTGGTTGAGGCCGTTCGAAAGAGCGGTGGCCGTATGAACGAAACAGCAAAGGCTGAGATGCTCGACTGGGTTGAAAGACTCGGCTATGAGGTGCGAAGGCTCTCTCGTTGATATGCCTCTGTCTCTTTCTATTGCATTGACGCGACAACATGCAGCCCTCCGACTTTGACCGCCTGAACCCGATCCATATCGCCGGCACCAAGGGCAAGGGCTCGACCAGCACCTTCGTCTCATCTATTCTTGCTCAGTACTTACCCTCGCCAAAGCACCCCAACCCAGTCATCCACAAAATTGGTCTCTATACGTCCCCGCATTTACGCTTCGTTCGTGAACGGATTCAAATCAACAATGAGCCCCTCACGGAAGACGACTTTGCCAGATACTTCTTTGAAACGTGGGATCGGTTCGAGGCTTCCGCTCGCCAGCGGTCGGAGCCCCCAGATGTGACTGCCAAACCCGCCTACTTCCGCTTCCTCACCCTCATGGCCTTCCACACTTACCTCTCCGAAGGCGTCGATACCGCCATCATCGAATGCGGTGTGGGTGGGGAGTATGACTCCACCAACATTCTGATCCGTCCAACAGTCACCGCCATCACCTCATTAGGCATCGATCACACTGCAATCCTCGGCAATACGATCGAGGAGATCGCCTGGCACAAGGGGGGGATCATGAAGCAGTCCGCTCCTTGCTTCACTGCTCCGCAACCCGCCAGTGCGTTTGCCGTGCTGGAACGGCGGGCTGCCGAGGTTCCCGCAAAGTTCACATTGGTGACGCCCTTCCCCGAGCTCTCGAAGATCAAACTCGGTCTGGCAGGCACTTTTCAGAGCACCAATGCCAGTCTCGCACTCACCATCGCTGGCGCCCATCTCTTAACTCTCGGGTACCGGCAAATGATTGAGAAAACCGGCCTTCCCATCGAAGTCGTCCGTGGGCTCGAATCTGCCCATCTGAGCGGCCGCTGCGAGACGCGGCTGGAGGGCAAGATGACATGGTGCATGGATTCCGGTCACACCTTGGAAAGTATTGCGTTAGCGGCGGGTTGGTTCGGGTCGGAAATCAAGAAAGCATCACAGTCCAAAAAGCGCAGGAGGATCCTGCTCTTCAACCAGCAGACCCGCGACGCGTCCGCACTGGCGACACGTTTGTATCAGACCTTGGACGCGGCCGCGGGCGCCAACAAGGAGCAACCGTTCACGCATGCGGCCTTCTGCTCCAACAAGACATTTCAGGAAGCGGGGTTCCGCCCGGATCTGCAAAACATGAACGTGACTGGTTCGTCGGTAGACAACCTGGAGGTGCAGAAGAAGCTTGCAGAGACCTGGAAGGCGCTAGACGCGAAGACAACGGTCGAGGTCAAAGGTAGTATTGAAGAGGCTGTCGAATGGTGCAGAGGAGTTGCAAGCGCCGATGCGGAGGAAGAAGAGGGGGCCATGGTACTGGTGACGGGAAGCGTACATCTGGTGGGCGGCTTTTTGGAGGTGCTCGAGACTGGTCGGCCAACCTGATGATGCCTGCGGTTGGGACCATGACGCGCATGTGACTGCACGAATTGCGACTCTCCAGATGATGGATACTAGAATTTAATGCCCCATTGCTAAGCAAGTGGCGGGATTTCCCTCTCGGGGAAAGAATACAGGCGCCTCCCGCTCTGGACTTCTTTGCGAAACCCTCTGCCTGCCATCAATCACTCGTCATATACATTGTCTGCCGCTAAGGCCCTGTTTGCTCACTTGGACTTTGATTGATACGGCCAGATCAATCTACTTCGCAGGACGTCATTCCCAACACCAGTTTCATCATCCACCGCCCACCCACCACACCTCGTAGGTCGATTGCGGAAGATCGATGTTCCCGAATAGGTTCTCCAGGGAAAGTAAATGCCAATCACAAACAATCACCTGCATTAACATCAAATCTAAGGTGCGGTCCGCTCCTTGGCTACACGTTTTGTGGGACCGGCGTGGATTCCTCGGGAAAATGTTTCGCCGACACACTTCAAAAGTTTTTGACATTGAAGGTTGGTTGCGAAAGCAAAAAGCGTAGAATACAAATTACAAACCCCCCGTATGACCGGACGGTTGTAACAGGTCCCAGGTGGGTTGATGAGATATGGGCAAAATCAAAAAGAAGGGCAAGTCTGAAAACAATCCCATAGCTTTCGTGCTCGCTAACACGCTTCAGGAACTTCTGGCCAGGCGAAGAATTTCATCACCCGAACGCAAGCCGTGCGCAAGCTCCAAATATCATTGCCGGACTTCCGTCGCCTCTGCATCTTCAAGGGAATATATCCCCGCGAACCTCGAAACAAGAAGAAGGTCTCCAAGTCATCGACTCCCTCCACCACATTCTACTACACCAAAGATGTCCAGTATCTACTCCACGAACCCCTCCTTGCCAAGTTCCGAGATCATAAGGCATTGTCGAAGAAGATCGCAAAATCCCTGGGCAGAGGCGAGGTGGGGGATGCGGCACGATTGGAGAAGCGTGGCGGGCCAAGGTTAACACTGGATCATGTCATCAAAGAGCGCTATCCCACTTTTGTGGACGCATTGAGAGATCTGGATGACGCGCTCTCGTTGTTATCCCTGTTCGCAAATCTACCATCGACTGCCAATGTCCCGGGGAAGACGATCCAGCTTTGTCAGAGGCTGTGCTTGGAGTTCCAGCACTACTTGATCAAGACGAATTCCCTGCGCAAATCCTTCCTCTCCATCAAGGGAATATACTATCAGGCCACCATACAAGGACAGGACATCCTCTGGCTCGTGCCCTACAAATTTGTACAAAGGGTGACCGGGGACGTCGATTTCCGTATCATGGGGACCTTTGTCGAATTCTACACCACCTTGCTAGGCTTCGTGAACTTCAGGCTGTACACATCAATAGGCTTGGTCTACCCTCCAAAGTTTGATTCAAAGAGCGATGAGCAAGGGGGTGAACTGAGCGCATTCACTCTCGAGGGTCGAAACATTGAAGGAGCAGAGCAGTCGAAGGAACCAGCAGTGAACGCTGACGGCGCAGCTCCGCAAACCAACGGCGTGCATGAAATACCGGCCGAAGTGCAAAGACAGATTGATTCCATCCAGGAACCACCGCAACATGACAAAGAAACTCCCTCGACAGCAGACCAACTCTCCTCCGATACCCCTGACGACGCCGCTCCACCCACCGACGCCATTGACACCTTCCAACCCATCACTCAGGACGCCGACATCCTCCCTCAGCCAGCCCCTTCAACAACCCAAACATCCACCCTTTTCGCCCCCTTCACATTCTACCTCTCCCGCGAAACCCCCCGCCAACCGCTGGAATTCCTCCTCCGCGCCTTTGGCTGCACCCGCATCGGCTGGGACTCCACCCTCGGCTCCGGCGCCTTCACAGCCAACGAGAACGACCCATCCATCACCCACCAAATCGTCGATCGCCCCCCCATATCCACCCCCACAATTGACGAGGCCACCGGTGCAACGGTGTCCAAGGGGGCGATGAGGATGCCAGGACGGACCTACGTGCAGCCGCAATGGGTATGGGATTGCATCAACGAGGTGCGCTTACTGCGGCCGGATCTGTACGCACCAGGCGCGACGCTGCCACCGCATCTGAGCCCCTTCGTGAAACCCACCAAAGGCGGGTATGACCCCACGGCGCCGCTCGCCGAGCAAGAGCGAGAAGGCGAGGCGGAGGATGACGAAGACCTTGCTGCTGTGGATGACGACGACGACGACGACGACCAAGAGGATGAGTCGACACCGCCAATCGCCATGGGCAAAGCTCCCGCCGATGACGAAGCCGTCCTCTCCAGCGGTGAAGAAGCCGAGAAGGATCCGCACGGCATGGCCATCGCCACTGGTGACGACAGCCCAGGCGAGGAGGATGGATTCAACGACTCCGACGATTTCGCCGGCTTCGAGTCCGAGGCTAACGATTCCGACACCGGTCTTACACCCGAATTGCTCCACCAACGCGAACTGGAAGCCGAGGCCACGGGCGGGGTCTCCCTCACCAGCTCCTCGGTAAATAAGAAGGGCATCCTCAAGAACAGCGGTGGTGATGATGCCGACGCGGAGGCCAAGAAGCAACGAACGAGGGCACGGCAGAGGAAACAGCGCGATGAGGACGAGGAGCTGGAACGGCGCAAGATGATGCTGGGGCGGAAAAAGCGGAAGTTGGTGGAGAAGATGATGTATGGGAATAAGATGCGGGATGCCGAGGCCGAGCAGTTGAGGCGGAAGAGGAGGAAGATGGAGAGGAGCAAATCTTGAGATGTGATGATTCGTTTTGTTATAGGGAGGACGTGAATGTATTGTAGATTGAAAGATCATAACATTCATGAACACTAGAACACCATCTACCAAATATCAAATCCCAATCAAAGTGACAAATGAAACACGCGCTATCCGAAACCCCCATCCTAAGACAACGCGCAACCACGAGATTCAACGCGCCCAACCCAAAAGCCACCCCTCCTTCCCCGTCCATCATGCCCACTATACCCATTACCCTTTCCTTGACTTCCCGCCTGCCACCCCCCCACACCTTCCTTCAGTCCCTCAGACACACGGAGGAACTCGCTTTTACACACGCCGGCGCCGGTGTGACACCTCCCCCCCCGGCCCTCCCCCAGAGGAAAAGCATACAAGACAAGAACGCGATACCGGCGAACGCCATCGCTATGCTGAATAACAGGGAATCAGAACAGGGCTGTGCACATGGACGGGAGGACAGAAGAGATCCCGCTCCGCCCGCGCCCCAGGATTCGAGTTGGAGGTGAAGGAGGGGGGGCTGGTGTGGGAAGATAGGGTGAGAGAACTGCCGAGCTTGACAACGCATGGAATCGGGGTCGCAGTGCATCTGAATTGCAATCCCAAAGTAAAGCCCCCACCGTTGAGAAGGGAGAGCTGTGCGATGATGAAGAACATGGTTTGGTGAATCTGGGGAAATCCCGGGGGGGTTGGTGAAACATTGGAGGAAGGGATGGGGTAAAAGAAACCGTTGAGAGGAAGGATGCTGGAATATCGAGGGAGATGCTGGTGGTGTTTTGAGAAAGATGCTGAAGTATGAAGAATACGCTTGAGTGATTCTGGCATAGATTATGAAAAGATGGCGCTATTCGAGCTTGCCAAAGGAGCAGGCGTTGGAGGAGTTGAGATGGTAGAAATTGGTGAAAGATGGTGAGGATTAGATGGCGCTGGTGGAATCGGTAAAGTAACAAGAGTTGGAAAAGATGGCGGGTGCATGGTGGAAGGATATGTTAGGAAATTTGCTTGAGTTACAAGATCAGGTTGAATCGTTGATTAGGTGGCATGATCGTTGATTAGCTGGCAGGTTTTAGGCATTAGAGGCAAACAGTAGTGACAGCAGCGTGGTACGAAAAGCGAAGTTGGGCTGTAAAGATATGGGAAATGCTGGCAGAATGTTTGAAATGTTGGGATGAGTGTTTGATTGTGGGGTAGATACTTGAACTTATGGCAAAAGATTGCTGGAACAGGAGGATGGAAGGTGGCGAAGATGTTTGAAATATCTAGGGGATATGAAATGAAAATTTGTTGAGATGGTAGTAAGAGTGATTAGTGATTAGGTACTAAGCGTTTGTGAAACAATTCGAAGATGGATTGCAGGTATTTGAAGTATGGGTAGAGATGATAGGATATGTTTGAAAAGCTGGTAGGTATATCAGGGAAGCTGTGAAAGTATATTGGATCCAAGAAAATATCTGGGGAACAGCCTGGTAAGACTAGTATTGAAAAGGGCAGGCATGTGGCGAAGATGGTGAGAATTGTGAAGATGCTAGGCAGGTATTGAGGATTGAGTGATTATCGTTGATGCAGTATGATGATGAAGTGAGTATTAGGCCCGCCATAATAATAGGATATCGAAATAACAAGAAAATAAAAAAATGCCGAAGATGTCGCAGAAAATCACACAGCTGAGGAAGATCTTAAGAAGTTCATAAACCGTCACGATGCCGAAGATATTGAAGATAGGCGAGATGGTTGTTAGAGATTATGCGGCGGCATTAGGATCAAACAGAAGTGATTAGAAGTGTAAAAGTTGATCCAGCTAGAAGCAACGTAGTATAAAATATGGCGAGACTAAGTCAAACGTCTGATAGATCAATTAGATAATTTAACAATTGCAGAGGTTGGAAGAAGATCAGAGGCTATGAAGTGGCGAAAGCTGATGTGAAGTGGTAGGTGGGTGGCGAAAGCTGGCAGGAAGAATTTCGAACATGCTGATCAAAGAGTTCATACCAGACTGCGTGAGATGGGTGAAGAGAAGAAGAGAGGGAATGCGAGATCTTCGGGGGGTTGGGGCTATAAGTATGTAGTGCACAAAACGATTGATGCGTTCTGCAATTCCCGGATCATGTAGGGAGAAAATGACATCGTAATATGGGGGCTGGCTTTTGCTTTGTTGAGGATATGATTGTTCATGAACTGTAGCCAAATTACAGTATGCAAGAAGAGGCATGTTGTACCTGAGTTGAATGATAAGAGCTATGGCGTTGGGCAGCAAAGCAATAAAGTTTCAAAAGCCTGTATAGCTTGAGCATGTGGATCTTTGCATTACCAGCGACGAAGCCACATGGAAGACAAAGGGCAATTTGAAAAGCCTGCGAAGGGTTCACCCTGATACGATGCCGCAATTTGATTGGCCTGGAATTGGCAAATTGAAGCATTCATGTCTTGGAATAGTTGACAAGCTCGGAATCCATTGGTCCCACTGGTCCCTCAATTGTTGAGTGAGGTGGTCTCCCCTACACCGCTGCAGAGGCTCGTCGCAACGTTACCCGTGCTTCTCTGTGCTTGTTTGAATTCATTATTCAAAGCTTCCTGTTTCGCTTCTCCCCTCGCTGCTCTCCCCCTCCCCCTCGGCTTCCTTGATCCAACCGTCATAGAACTCCTTCCAATCCCGCAGAAATCGATCCGCGGCACTGTAGTCCTCCTTGCACTGCAGACCTCCTACAGCAAATCGAGACAGCTGCCTTGCTAGCCGGAATTGCGGCTTGAAGACCGACGTCACAAAGTCGTCGCCAATTGCTTCTGCGAAGGTAATCATCAGCTCCAATGCCTGGGGCGAGTTCGGCTCCTGGGAAGTCAAGGCCCCATCCAGCTCCTCCCAGGTCGAGCCATTTTCGTCGGGGTCGCATTGCCAGAGCCCCCAAGGCATAGCACAGGAAACGGATTTCGGGGCAACGACGGCACTGTCCCAGCCAAGGACCCCCTTCACCTGGACCGTGTCATGCTCATCACCGGGGAGAACAAGGATGTTGCGGGCATCAAGGCCCAGGTGACACAGGCAATTGCCTTGACCTGCGAAGAAACCCATGCCATTTATCTGCCGCGCAGCTTCCATGAATCGTGTCTGGTAATCTCGGTAGGCGATGCGCCGTGGGTCGCGTAGGAGCTCCTGGGCCAACCAGCGGCCGAATTGCACGGTGAAGAAGTCGTAAGCATCGTCTGCCTTTGGCTCCCAATTAAGCATTTCCTGTGGCCTCTCCGTCCATCCGGTGGCGAATGTGGATCTCAAATCAATTGGGCGGACAGAGAAGCCGGATCCGGCTCCATCATTAGACTTCAGCTGCATCAGACCAGGAAACGGCTGAGTGACGGTTTGCAATGCCAGTATAATCTTGCATACTTCCTTCACCAGGACGATGTTCTGATTGTGAGTCCATTTTGAATATTCCATTCGTATGTCACATTTCGTTGATTTTTGAAATGGAGGCGTCGTGCATGAGAGGATGCGACAGAGAACAAAGCCAGGTGCAGAACCCCGACCTATGCCTCTTCACCGCTAATCTCCCTCATCTGCCTCTACTGACCATCTTCCCAAGACGATCGAAATCCGCCTTTCCTGTGCTCAGGAAATACCTGATGGTTCTCAGGTCCGTCTCCTGCCTGTGTCTCTCAAACTCTGCTCTTGCGTATTCGCGCATTTCTCCTCTTGCCACAGGGTCTGGAAGCTTGTAACATCCACGCATGATGGTGCGGTAGAGTGCAATGGCACGCTGACGCAGCAGGAAGTGATCCAATGAGAGAGGTGGAGTGGAGGAGGATGCAGGGAATCGTGACGGCCGATGCGGTTTGCCGGCGGATCTCGAGGTAGCTGTCCGACACGCGGTATTGAGGAAAAGGCGGGCAGTGAAGGGATGACTTCTGATTCGACAGCTCAAGGCCGGAAACATAAATATAGCAAATGAAGGTGTTGGCTGTGCATCCTGATCCGACGATCTCATGTTAAGTGGACCTTTGGACGGGTGATTCGTCACATCACTTACCCGGCCCAATGCAGTGCCAAGACTGGATCCTTCACTTCTTCCCGTGACGTCATCCTCCATCGTTCCTCGGTTTATTGATTCTTGAAAGAGCACGCATCTCCATGCTTGGTGAAGCCCACACAAAATCACATCACACTGGCAGCGTTCAGATCCGAATGTATGGTTTTCTCGAGAAGAAGCAAATGGCCTCCACCTGCATACGCCCTGCGCGGGGTTGATCGCCATCTCAACAGACGCGCCAATTGAAAACTTGGGGGCCGCGTCCTCAAGGCCAATTGCACTAACAAGAAGCTCAAACAAGCCGGATAGCGGCAGTCGAAGGGCGTATCAAGAGACGCGACAGATCTCATGAGCACGGCACACCCGCTAACAAATCCGTCCCCTGCCCTCACCTCCAAGTCCGCCAGAAAAGCGCCCACCGTCCAGCCCACGAACCCTTCCTCACCCACCACCCCAGCAAAACCAACGCGCGCCATGCCCCCAAAACCCTTGATCGAATCCCTCAACGCCCTCCCCCTCTCAACCTACCAATCCCAACTCCTTCCCTCCCTGCCTCTCACCCTCGACCCGGGTGAGCCTGCGGCAGGACCATCCACAGCCGACCCAACAACCCCCTCGCCCTCCCTCACCCTCACCTTCGCCTCCACAAAGACTCTTTCAGCCGCCGAGTTCCGCGCCTGCTTCTCCCTCATCGAATCCACCTCCTCGACCGCCTACGCCGCCTCCAGCATCGGCTGGTCCGCATCGCAGAAGCAGCAGGAGATGCGCCTGCCGGACTTGCGGTACCTGCTGGTCAAGGAGGCGTGTACCCCCACGGACCCGCTTGAGCGGCGACGGATGAAACGCAGGGGGGAAGGGGAGGTGCGGTGGCGGGTGGGCGGGTTTCTGTCGTTCATGCTGACGTATGAGGATGGCTTCGAGGTGGTGTATTGCTATGAGGTGCATCTTGCGGAAACGTTGCGGGGAAAGGGGGTGGGGAAGCAGTTGATGGGGATTCTTGAGGGGGTTGGGGAGCAGGCCGGGGTGCAGAAGGTGATGCTGACGGTGTTGTGTGCGAATGAAGGGGCCAGGGAGTTTTATGAGCGGTTGGGGTATGAGGAGGATGAGTACAGTCCTGGACCGAGGGTGTTGCGGGGAGGGGTGGTGAAGGAAGCGGATTATCAGATCTTGTCGAAGCCGTTACAGGACGTGGTGCGGCGGCCAGAGCATGTGGTCAATAAGAAGAGGAAGTGGTGATGGTGTTCAGCCCTTTGAAGTCCATTCAATCAGAGGAATTGGACTATATCTGACGGATCTCCTTCCCTCGCATCTCCGGCCGCTCAACCTCCCACTCATCCCTCAGCACCGCGAACAGCGAATCCGCCAGGATGAGCACCAGCCCCAGGCTCCAAACAAGCGTGATGGCATAGAAAAAGTTGGCATTTCCGGAGCCTGCATACACCCACAAGTGGTAGAATGCTGGCCCGAGAAGGCAGGCGTAAAGAAGGGCGGAGACGGCGAAGAACGTATACCTCATCACTGCGGCCCCCACGTCAGCATCATCCGCACACGCCCAAGCAAGCGAAGACTCACAGCCAAAAACATGCCGATACAGCGGCAGCATCGACAGCCACAAGCCCGTATCCCCAATGGTCGGATACGGCTTGAAGATGGCAAAGATGCCCATCATCGTCACCACCACAAACAACGGCTGCTTCCTCAACCGAATGCACAGCCCGCCAACATACCCGCCCAGGTGCAGCCAGAACACCCCCAAGAAGAATTCGCGGAACGAGTCGAACATCTCGATGAAGAAATACCACCACAGCCCCACATTGGGCGTCAAATCCGGAACGAGCAATTGCACGCCGTACGTCGAGCTGATGAATTCCCAGCTGCCTCCCGTGAGGATGTAGGAGATGTAGAGGAGCCAGGCCAGGCCTGCTGTAAAGATGGCGATGTGTTTGGCCGCGAAGAGCCAAATGGATGATGACGCTTCCTCGCCTTTGTCCGCCGCTTCTGCATTCTTCCCACCTTTCCCACTTGCTCCTATCCGTGCCTTCTCTTCCTCCTGCCGATCATACCCCAGCAACACCATCGGCCCCACCAACAACACCGGATAAATGCTCAAATACGTCGCCACCCCCAACCCCATCATCGCGCTCATCGGTTTATTCCCCACCGCATGGGCCACACTCCACCCAATGGCCACACTTGTAAACACACTGGTGGGCCGACCAATGCACGTGGCGATGATGAAAGGGTTGAAGAGGTACGCAGCAGCGATGATCCAGCTATCCCATCCTTCCCCGATCCTGGGGCTCTTGAAGAGGCGTGTTCGTTCCGCCTGGCGAGATTCGGCGATTTGAACGAGAGCGTGGGCGGCGAGGAGGTCGAGGGTGATGTAGAGGAGGGCGGTGATGAGGTGGAAGTGCGGGGTGGGGATTAGGCTGAAGAGGGCGAGGAGGAGGGGTGCCTGTGTGGATGAAGTGGTGTCAGCTCAAACAATTGCTGTACATTCCGGCATGCAGGTTGGGCGCCATTAAGGGGGCACCTTGAAGTTGGATATGCGGAGAGAAGAACGGGGAAGATGCTTACCTGGTGAAAAACACCGCCATCATACGGGCTCACGTTGTGGGTGTACAGGAACAGCCCTTCCTTCACTGTAAATCCGTATACAAATCAGCCATGAGCAGCTTTCCCCCTCCCGTCGTCCTTGCCTCAGCTTTCCGGCAGCAGCGCGTCCGTTCTCCAACTCCCTTCGATTTTTGCCATCTCTTGATCCCCATATACTGCCTCGCCAGCTCCTCAATACCCCCCTGCCGCCGCCGCCTCTTCTCCTTTCCCCCATCTGCCCTACCGTATCCCTCTATCGCATCCCCCCATCCCCCATCCCCCCCAAACCCTCCTGCCCCAATTACATGCACCCCCCCCCCAACCCCACCCAAAAACCCCAAACAAACCAAAAATCATACTCACGCGCCTTGAACCCACAAACACAACTCCCCACCTCGACCCTGCCCTCCAACAGCGCTCCGGCGCCGGGGAAGGCCCCGAACAGGAACAACCGGAGTAGTGCCGCTGCTGCATAGACGAGGTATGTGTTCTTTGTGTTAATGCGGCGGCGGGAGGAAGAGGAGGAGGGGGAGCCTCTGTCGGGCGCCATCTGGTGTATAAGCTGTAGGACGGAGATTTGGGCAAGGGCAAGGGCGGCAGGTGAGGTCGCGAGGGAGGAGGAGCAAGGGGGTAGAAGTAGGGCTGATTACGTAATTTGGGGATCCGGGAATAAGCGGGGTCCGAAATCCACATTGCAGCACTGCCTCCCACTGTCTCGATCTTTCCCTCGAGACTTTACCCATTCCAAGCCGTAGACTGTAGCGGAAGGCCCAAGCCATCCACATGCTATTGCCCGAACGAACCCCCCAGCTAAGCTAAAGTCATAGGCCTCTCTCGTGAATGGCTCACAAGATAGTGGCACCGCGTTGAGCAAGCGTTCACAGAACCCTTTGTATCACTCACTGATGGGATCCGAATGTCGGCAGTCACTCCTCGACGACGCTCAAGGGAGAACCGTAATCATCGCTTGAGCAATATTGCACCCCAAGCCTAAACCCGGACTGTTCCAGAAGCTCTCACCACGTTGCCTTTTCGTAACGAAGAGGTGCTTCGGTAGCCCTGTGATATGTAGCGCTGAGGGGGATACAGATCGCAAGATCTTCAATTCGGGCTGACAGGCGTCTGATACATATCGGCAGCCCTGGATCTCCTTGTGGAACCTCAACGGGGAAAAGGGTCTTGGGCCCGTCGTGGCTAAGCGAGCCGGAAGCCACATGAATGGTACGTGTGGAGATGTGTATGGAGATATGCTGGTGAAAGGGGATTCACTAGACATTGGCTTGTAAAGGAATGTCGTTAAGAAGGGAAGATGGCGGATCCTGGACTCGTAGGTATTCGTCTCGTGCATGGTTCGAAAGTAAGAGGGAAGGTAATGAATAAGACATCACACACTGATCCAATAACTAGAAGGAAGGGACTCCTGGTAAATAACGTATGTTGCGAAATACGACGAAGGGGAATGTTTGGCTCTGCTAGGATGTCTAATCAACTACTGCCGCTAGAGACCGGGGCCGCTCCTTCGTATCCTCTCCAAATCCCATGTAGGATAAGCAGGCATGACTATGTAAGCGTAATCCAGATTACACCATGGCTCCAAGCCCGTCACGTAGTTACACACATCAGTGCAGCACTCAACACCGCGTCTAATTTTGCGAATGGCCTACCTTAGCAAGCTTACCATTCTAGCTCCTCAGCCGCTAAATTCTACTTCCGATGACGAAGCGGCTTTCCACTCTCAATCTTCCCATGCGTACTCACGTAAAAGATCGATCACTTTATCGTGGGAAGTCACACCTTGAATCCGCTGCTCTCCCATGCCGCCGTTGCCATGGGTGCTTAGCTCAAGGGCTTCTGTGTTTTCCTGCACATGTCTTCGATATTTCCCCTTGCCTGGAGGTGGATGAAGCACAGCGAGCGTAAGGATCAATGTACAAGATCATCCGCTTAATGTCATATTGACTTGCGCATTCATCTAGATCGGGGCAACGCAAGAGTCGTTGGACGAGCTGTGGAGTCCCGGATACAATAGCTCTGGGGCGGAGCTTGCGTCTTGTGGGAAGGGATCAAGAGGGAGCGAATTCCTTGATTGAAAAAGAGCTGCAAGCATTTCTGCTAAAACGAAGAGATCTCCTTGAGTAGCACAATTGGTGTGAGATTCCCTGGCGGGGAAGACATGTGGAGGAGTGAGTAGCATCCCCATGTCATGTGCATCCTCGGTACAGATGTGTCAAGCCCAGGGATCCAGCCTGAGCCTGCACTCACTGATGCGTTTTCGAGTCAAAATTTGCGGTCGATGTGTTTGTTGTTTGAGCTCTTGCATACATCTCCATGTTTGACGTTGAAAACATATGTATATCAAAATCAAAGAAAGTCAAATTACAACGGCCAATGTATCGATCTGGATTTATCCAACTCAAGTCTGATACAGTTAGACCGGGTCACGAAGGCAGAGGGGCGAGGCATTCTACTAGCGCTTCGGGGGGAAAGGTTCCCCTTCGACCGCTAGTATTTGGTACCACCCCTGCTGTATCATGTTTTCTTCTCGTGGTTGAGTGGAAGTGTCGTTTGCTAATTTGCCTCGATCGAGGGGTGGCTTGGGTCGAGCCTCCTAAGGATCGCTTTTTCTGGTTAAACAACGAGTGATGGAAGACGCGAAGCCTTTCCTCGAAAGCCCGTGCCTTCAATGATGAAACAGCAATGCACACTCACCCATCCCTAGCCTTGCTCTTGTCATGACTTGTATGGCATGGCAAAGCGTCTGACTCGCATCTTTGGACACTCTGCACTGTTCCCATCCCACGGATATGCAAATGTCGAGGTCAGCAGCCAGAAGTTCCCCAATCAGCCCTTCAGATGCTGCAGGACACCGCGGCAGTCTGGGAGGATCCAATCTCGCAGACGACAAGCGATCCATGAGGATGTGTACAGGGAGATTGTAAACCAAATCTCATATACCGAAACAAGGGGATCAACCTCCCTCCTCCCCGCTACGTTGACTTCTCCAATGTCGCACTCCAGCCCTGCCATCATAAGAGAAGTTAGATTTTCAGGTGCTGCCATTTGAGCATGCGGTATCAGAGGAAAATCAAGGTGCATGGAATAAAACCAGAGAGCAATATTACAAAACGCCAAATGTAGACTTGAAGACCATGTGCATCCAGGTTTCCGTAGGGTTCCGCCCTTCCTGCATCGTGAAACACTCTTGGTGTCATCTATGGATTGTGTGCCCGTAAGTAATCACGTGCTCAAATCCCAAACGTCCTCCTCATTTCTCAACTTAGCTCTTCAGAGCTCGACCACAGCAGATCAGCAACCCTCTTCGCTCAAACATGTGCGGACGTCGCCATCGACGCTGTTGCAGTTGCTAGAAAAAAAAGAACACGCTGAAGGCGGATCTGTATATCCAGATACATTCATGTAAAAGGAGACGTCGATCGTCGCCTATGTTGCACTGTACTACCTAAGCTGTTCGGTTTGGTGCGTACGTCTCTATCTTGGGACAAGTCGACAGGCGAGGAGGGTGGCTAGAACCACTTTGTGCATGATGAAGACAACATCACAGAATCTGCGCTTTCGTTTATGCAAAGTGTCTTCCATTGATCACTTGTACGAACCAAGCACGCTAGATCATTTTCGGCAGATTACGTCATGATAGCAAGGTTTGGTCTTGGCACTAGTCCCCCCAGTCCCTCACAAAACGCCGATACGAAGAGTCAAGCCTAGCGGACTGGAGTTAACCAATCAACGGCTCGGAGGGAGTGAGACGACTTTGTATTGGTAGAGGCGGAGGGGATGAGGGAGGCAATTGAACTTGCAGTGCACTAATGAAGATCCATGTATGGACTCCGTGGGCGGTGATGTAGCAGGCAAGTCAATGGGCTTTGCATTGTGGATCCCCTTTCGAAGATGCACAGACAATGCGTCTGATGACGGAGAGCCAGGAGTTCAACAGCATCTGACAGGGACAGCCCTATTGCCCTCCCGCTGCGACAGGTTGTTTCAAAGACTTTGATTGCATTTCCTATCTACTTTGTTATGAAGAGGCCTGAGCGAGATGGTGCTGCAATCTGACACAAGTCCACCATTTAGCTCATTGTGGGCATGCATGGGTCTCAAGCAATATCCTCTAAATATGTGTCATGTGTGGGAAAGAATGGTAACTGCACCCGACTTTCCGAGCCAGCATGGTCAAATGTTTCAGGCCCATTTGCCGAGTAAAGCCATCAAGCCTAAGGAGAGACACCTGTTAGCCAGTATTCATTTGGGCACACGCGAAATGGCCACCCCAAACGTGAAGATGCCGTGATGAGTGCTAGAAATGGATATGTAAAGACTCACCAGCACCGAGAACCATGATGAAGACGGCTGTCAGCACCACTTTCATCGGCGCTCTCCTCATAGTGGCACTGAACATAAATTCGTGGGCCATCAACTCCACCAGACCAGTGTAGATCAAGATTCCCGCACTGAGACTGTCAAACACGCCATTGACAATCAGGGCAGTCTGACTACCAGGTGCATAAGACTGTCTCACGCCCAGGCCAACAGCAATCGATATCGGGGTTGTCAGGCCGTACAGCAAAGCCAGATAATAGGGGGTCGATTTTTTCGTCTTCGGCCAAGGCGTGGCTGCGAGTCGAGAGCCCAGACCTAGACCCTCAAAAGTCTGATGGAAGACAAGTACCACATAGAGCGTATTGAACTCCTCACCAGCGACGGCCAGAGTGAGGCCGACGAAGACGGAGTGAAAAATGACACCGAACTCGAGGATAAGGATGGCCGTGATCTGCGCGCTGTACTCTTCGATTTCATTGATGGTTCGGCCCTTGCCCCCACTCTCGTCATCATCCTGAGCGATACTGCTTTGACCTTGGAAGACGTCCTCGAACGCGCCCTTGCTGGGTTTGCGCTGCGGAGAGTCCGTCGAGGAAATATTGTCGATGTGATCGCGAGTGTGTCCGAGATGGTCCTCTCCTGGAACATGTTCGCTTGCGCGGCGATCACGCATCACCACGGCCCCGGCAGAATTGCGGTCGGCAGCGGTGCGTGTGCTGAATGTGGCGAAGCGCATCGCCATCAATTCGACGAAGAAGAGGACAAAGACCATCATGAGTGCAATCCCTTCCACCCAGTCATATTCTGTGATCGGCCCCGTGAGGCATGGATCGGTAAGGGCATCATTGGCAGGGGCGAGCAGCTAGCGGAACGAGATCAGCAAGTGCCCAATCATGACTGTAAGCGTCTCAGCATACATGAATGAAAGCTGTAGCTATGATGACTCCCGAGCCAAAGTATTTCGCAATGAAGAAAGCCCACGTCGGAACCCCGACGCCGCGATGTCGTTCAGCAAAGACGGGAAAGAGGGCGCCTACAGGATCGCTTTCGTCAGCAGGAGGCCCATACGACTGGCAGAAGTCTCGCGATCACGCACCAAAGCTGGAGCCGACGAGAATGACAAAGATGGCCGAGATCCTCACCCCAATCCTTCCGTTGTAGTCATTATCGGCGGTGCAAGCAGGTGGAGCAGCAGCTGCGGAGGTGGAAGCAGCTGCGGATTGAAGGGCTTGTCGAGCGACCACGTCGGCAATATGCTGCACAGCGGACATTTTGAAGATCCAAGCGTAGCAGATGCGGCGGTTACACGTGTCGGAGAATTTGCAGACCAAGGCCTAGCCACGTGGACTTGGATGATCTTGCAAGCTCGTTGGAGAATGAAGTGATGAAGTTGACGAGAAGTGAAAGGCAAAAGCTGCAGAGATTTTATCTATCGACTATCGACTCCCGACTCCGCAGTAGGCTGAGGCGAAGGGCGCCGAGGAGTGGATCCGAGTCGAGGGTCTCCTGCAAGCTGAAGATAACAAGAAAAGAAGGTTGTCTGCAGGTGATCCGACTCGTTACTCAAGGAAGTACGGGCAGCACCGATGTTAGTCACGTTATCAAGTCGTGGGGCACTGAAAGTGTCGCGTGCACCCGTACTCCGAGGAAGCGGTCTTGTGTATGACTGGTCCTTGGCCTCAAGGGTGGCCGTTAGGCTGAGGTCGAAAGAGCCAAAAGATGATGGCGAGGTGTGGGTCTTACGTTTGATTTTCGAGGCGAGTGTGGCTCGCAGACGGGATCGAAAGATCAATTGGGACAGATGACTGAGATGACTGCATGTCATTTGTCTATTTCCAACAACCGGCAAATCTCCGCCATTTGTGCGAGTGGGGTGCTTTGCTGCTTTGGCCGATTATGATTTGGTGCATTTTCATGCAACTTTGATACTGTGTACCCTTGAGGCGGCCTCGGCAGGACCTCGAATTGGCTAGACTGTAATGACGTAAGATTTAAATCACGTGACTGCACAATTCCCTTGAAACAGGGTCTCTTTCACATTTCTTTCTTCAACCAAACACATGAGAGTCTCAGATCCAGACTCTTCTTTTGCAGCGTGGATTGTAGACGCCTTCTCGGCTTCCAAAACAATGAGAAATGGGCGATCTGATGAGGTTTACCATCTGAACCATCGCATTCTTCCAGCAAAGCAGGGGAATATATCGAAGCATCCTCAAGTTGTACATATCAGCTCCAACACACTCCTTGCACTCCCTTTCGTGTATTCTTGTCCACAGATACGTTCAGCGACCCTTTCAAGGCGCTCGATTAGCGCTATCATCTGCCCTACTGATTTTTGCTATGGTGCTATCCCAGCCAGCTCCTGGTCAACATCTCCATTTGAGCAAACACAATCAGTATGCTTCATGTCACTTGTGAGGTCACGACTCTCCCTCCAGGCATTCATCTGGTGGCTTTGTCCCGAAAATTTCTTTGTTCAATTCTTGTTCTTCTTGTGATATATCCCTTCATTGAGTATCAAACAAACTTGACAGGATGCGAACCCGTCAAACAAAGACGGCTCAATGGGGGCATTGTCTGCGCACAGCTTCTCGACACACAATGGCGGCGGCAGCATGAATCTCTTTAAAAATAGACCTCTTGCCGGGAATCGCTGGTCAAGCTTCCCTCCCATCGTACACCACATCTCACCATCCTCACATTCAGGGACTCTTCATTCTCGCCTTTATCATATAGGCCTCCAAGCGAAGCCATCCGATCACGACTATCCCAATTATCTCACCATGTCAGACGGCGGTATTCCATCGGCTGATGTGCCCACAGATATGTCCTTTGACGACATTGATTGGTCTGCCCTAGACAATCTAGATTCCGACTTTGAATTCAATCATGCCGCCAAGATGTCGTTCGATGCATCACAATTCGACCTGACTGATTTCGGGGCTCCAACTACCAGCTCGAGTGAGCACTCTACGACTGACTGTCCTGGCGCAGATGTGAACGCTGATCTGGCTCAAGAGCAATCAGCGGCATCAGATGCTGTAGGGTCACTCGAGCTGACTGATGACCAAGTTGCTGACTATGCTGACTTCGTCCAGAATGTTGAACTAGGTAACGAGGACTGGGGTGATGCCCAAGCACCGGGCTTTGATGGATTCCAATTCAATAGCTTTGAACCAGGCTTGGAAGTCAGTGGAGAACCCTCGGTCTCCCTTGATGATCTTCTGACACCAGACTCCCAATTCAAGGGCGCTGAACCAAGCACAGACGTTAGTGGACAAGCTATCCTCCCTTTTGATGATCCTCTAATGACGGATTTCCAGTTCGAGTTTGAAGCGCCAATAGCAGCGCCCACAAGTCATCCAAGGAACAATGGGATGTTGGATATGAGGTACGCTCCTTCATCACACCCTGCTCAGTTCGGCTATCCCGATGTGCCTGTGGACTCGTTCGCGTCCACTCCCATGCCATACTACCCGTCACAATCTTTCCCCTGGGGAGCTTCGTCCTCAATGCCCCAACTCTATGCACAAAACCCCTTTGGGAACATAACCCCAGCAGGCATGCAACAGTCTAGTCTGGATCCTTCTCTATGGCCAACGGGTCCGGCAGCTGGGGCGTTCAATGACCCTCTCGTTAAGGACTACTCCTCCCTCGACGAGGATTACCTGTCGCCCGCTCCACGCAAACGTCGTGCTGCTCCTCGGAGCAACTCTGCAAACCCTATGACGAAGAAGGCACGCCGAGCCACGATCAAGAATTACCTTGAAGCCAAATCTGCCGCTGATGCGGCCACTGCTAACGTGAATGCTGAAGCAGGTGATGAGGCAGCCTCACCCGCTGACTCTAGTGCGGATGCTGATGGTGAGCTCTCCCCGTCCTACCCCGAATTTCCCTCCAACGTCGTGTCCATTCCCCCAGGCTCCACGGCCGCCGATCGCCAGCGTCACCATGCGCGCATGAACGCCATGAAAGCCGCTCGCCGCGCGGCATTTGGTATGGGCACCTCCCACCCCTCCCCCAACTCCTTCCACAACACCATCGAGAGCCTGCCCCACCCTGACTTCGATTTCTCCCTCCCTGACCCCTCTGCACCTGAGCAAGCTCCTCGTGGTCGCTCCTCCCGCCGCACCGGAGGTGTGGTCCGCGCGGGCCAGTTCGTTCAGCGGAAGTTGTATGGTGATGCTGATTCGTCGCCACCGCGTATCCAGGGCCGACGATACAAGCACGCCGGGCGGAAGATCCACGTGCCGCAGACCCCTGAGGTCATCGCGAGGAATGCGGCGAGGAGGGAACGGTACCGCAATTCGCTGACCCCCGAGCAGAGACGGCAGTATGACGCGGAGAGGCCTGCACAGATTCGAGTCACCGACATTGAGTAGACGTTTGAAGGTTTGGGGTTTGCATTTGCTTGTTCAGGCAAGGCATTGCGAACGGAGTTTTGTCACTGGGATGTGATACACATTGACATCTGGCATCCACTTGAAGCAGATTTTGGCGTAGCATAGCGAGGCGTAGCATAGCGGGGCATAGCGTGTGATTGCTTTGACATTTGTATAGACCATGTGAGAAATTCAAAATGACTGTCCATACCAAGGAACACGAACCTTTCGCGCTAGAATACAGACTCTAAATTTGTTAGGATGATATTTCCTCAATTTCCCACCTGATCGGAGATGACTCGAGTTGAATATATGAGAGGCGTGACGAGGTAGATTTGAGGTTTGTGAAGATACGTTTTTTGTTACGAGGTTGGCACACGGCCTCCCACTGTGTAAGGCTCTAGATACGCCTCGGAGTCTTCGGCAGCGGCACAAGCTATCGTTAGCGTGTTCGTATTGCTGGGTTTTCTTGGCCCATTTCTTCTTTCTCCTGTTTCGCCAGTGCCCAGTGGCTACTCGGCTAACAAGCCACAGAATATTAAGATCTGTAAAATGATATCATACAATATGAGCACGACTATGTCTTGCTTGTCAATACTTAATGCCCCCTTGCTTCCGTTCCAAAAATCTTAAAATCATGAGAGTTGGGGGACAATTGAACTGCCAAGAGACAACAGGCAGCTTGAAGCCGCTAGTAGTCTCCTCCTAAGACATACGACTCCTTGTTCTTGTTTGATTTCGCAAATCCCAATGATGACGGCAGAGCTATCTGGGAGTCATCGCGTTGTTTGTCTTCATGAGCCTTCTCTCAGGCAAGTGTCTTGTGGTAGTTGCGCAATAAGCTCAGTGGTTTCTGCCTACACGTCGAAGGAGGCAGTTTACTTCTCAAAGCTGCGTCACCCAACGAAGAATTGAAGATGCCGTTCTTGGCCCAGCCTGCTGCCACAATTGAAACCATAAGACAAACGCTTCAGTTGCGACGTTCTCGAAGATCCAGACGATGTTGGAGGGTTGTATTACGTTCGAGATGTATCTGAACTGGGGCGGTGTTTCAAGATAGCCGACTGGCAGGGTCCAAACAACCCGTTGATACCATCGGCTATGCGCAACATGCGTCCCTTAAAATGCTCGCCTTGCTCGTCAAGCTCTTTTCGATTGAGATTGCCGTCACGATGGCTGCACTGTACTTCTCAATTCTCTGTTCCATTCTGGCATTTTTTCTTTCTTCAAAGTCCTTTGCGCAACTCACAGGAACAATAACTAGCCCCGGGAATGGATTCATCATCACAATTGATATCACCAACCCCACGGCAAACACGATCTCAATACTGAAGTGGAATAATGTCTTTGACAATTACACCGAGACCCCCCTCTCATTTAGCGTCCAGGATGACCAGGGACTCGTCACAACGTTTGCGCAAACATATGTCATGCGCTCCGGCATCACTAACAACGATCTTTATGCTCTCGGTCCGGGGGAGAAATTTAGCAGGATCTATGACATGCGCTCGTTTTTGCAGAATGTCCCCAGCGGACCGAGTCCGTACACGCAGAAGGTCATCAGCATCATCCCACCGACCAGTCTTCAAGGCGTTTCGTCCAATGGGGCCTATAATGTCCCCTCGCAAGCTGCGGCCGACCTCGCGACTGGGAGACTGGGAAATTATGCAGACGCCGGGCTGGGCGAGATCGGCCTGTCCGTCAACACGCTGAAATTGGCATACACGTTCCCCATCTATCAGAACTCTCCCCCAGATACCACGGACCGTGCCGATGGCGTGAAGCTGGATACCGTGACTTGTAGCGGGCAAAATGCCTCAGACATGAATGACGCCATTGCTGATGCCGCCATCTATGCAAAATCTGTCGGGTTAGCCGCCAATGACATGACCAACACCTTCTTCACCCAATTCTTCAAGAGCGAGCAGCGATCGTCAGTCAAAGTGTTTGCAAGTAATGCCTTGAAAGCGTTGCAAGGCGGTATCCTTACCCACATCGATGTCTACTGCAGTGACATTCAAAATCTTTGCGATCCCGGGGGAAACGTCCTGGGGTATTCGTACACGCCCTCGTTCGTCGGTGATCCTTACATTATCCTCTGTCCCGCAGCTCGGAATCTGGGACGAGCGCCGGATCCGTGCTCTACGGTCGGTGGAAAACAAATGGTCGCATCGGCATCCCACGTGATGTTTCACTTGGTCATGACGATTACCATGGATATAGGGGCAAACATTGGGGGCAATTATAATGGCGTGCAGTCTTGCCAAGCCCTGTCTTCATCGACCACTGTGGATGCCACCTTGAATGCAGATTCGTACGCGCAATTGGGCATTGCGCAGTGGGGTTACGGACTGGGTGGGGCTCCGTACACCGGAGAGGCTTGTCTGCCCATCAACGGAACAGCTCCTCCGAATGTAAAAAGAAGTATTGATGTGGCGAAGAGGAGCTCTGAGAAAGCTCGACTGACAAGTGGCCCCCATGAACTCGCACGTCGACAAGACATGACCGCAGACGATTACCTCCAAGACGCTCGCACCAATGGGCAGGTTTGTAGCGGAGATCAAGCTGCACTCCTGGCATTCGCTGCAGACAATGCGCGTGCAATGGCTGCTGCCGCTCGCGACAGCAAAGACGATGATCTGTTCAAGCAGTATGATTCAAGCCGCTGGTCGTCTGTATTCAAACGTGACCGTGCTGATCCTTCCCTTGTAGGCTGTTCACAGACGTGTCCCTACGCGCAGTCGTGAACCCCGTATTCGACGCCGTCGCGAAATGGTAAGAGGCTCCCCTGTCCGGTCCAAATGAAGCCCCAATGCCGTCTTGGCTCACGGCCCACAAACACTGAAACTGACGAAGTCAACAGGAATACCAGCGGCGACGACGCCGGCGTCAGTTTCATCTGCGACCCTCGCCGCAAAACCCAAGTTTGCAAGTACGGGACCGAAGCAGCCGCTCTCGGCCAGCCCGCCACCAACACACTCTCCATCGTCTTCTGCCCAAATTTCTTTAACAGCCCGGCGTCCCTCCAATGCGAGGTCCCCAGCACGAGAAACCCTTACATCAGCGATCAGGCAGTCTCAGTGATGCACGAGCTCCTGCACGTGCGGCACCTCGTCAATCGCATCATTGGCGACGGGTGGAGCCCTCAATTCGGGCAGGGTGCGTGCTACGATTGGAATTGTGCGGTGGCGAATGCGCAGAATGCGAGGTTGCCGGACTTCGATCTTAGAAATCTGCCGGTGAATGTCATGGCGAATTATCAGTATTTCGCGATTGCGGTGAGGGCTGCAACGACGGATTGTTCGTGGAGGACCTGGGCGGGGTCGTTCTTCGGAATGGGGGGCCTGGACCTTCGGCGAATGTTACCCAGAGCCCAACCAGACTCCGAAGAAGATGTGTATGCTTCCTCCAATCGACCAGCGCTGGACAAAGCTAGTTGAGAGGGTTATTGTGCTGGCATCGAGCGATCCATCGCACTCAGGCTGGCAACAGTATCAATAGCTGGGCAGGATTTGAACGAACAATATTGTGGTTTATTCGTGGCTCAGAGCGACTCGATACATCGTCAACGGCTGCGACCTCAGGTCATTAGTTTGGACGAGCTATCAATCTCGACTGGTGATCCTTGAATCGCTCGGTAACAATAGCACACGAGAAGGCTCTCGGTGGCGACGTGCGCAGATTGCAGCCGAGGGAGCCCCTTGACGAGGTGAGATTAGGTTTCAATGCGGATGCTCTAGCGGTAGCCTGGATCTACTGATGCTCTTCATCATTACATGATTGGCAGCATCGTAAGTGTACCCTCATGGAGACTAGCGCACCCGCGGATGTACAACGGTCAGGTCAGCACAGACCAGCTTATCATGGCAGTGCAACTAGGGATGGCACATTTTGTGATTACAGTAATTTGTAAGACGGACTTTTCGTGTAAATACTGTAAGACGGACTTTTCGTGTAAATACTGTAAGACGAGGTGCCTTACGGTTACGCTAAAATCAGTACTGATTAGAAGGGGTAAAATTAGCCTTAGGCTCGGCTTTCTTACCCGGAATTTTTCTGTTTTGGCTGGGGATATCAACTAGGCAAAATAGATTTCAGATCGGAGAAATGTTCTACCGGCTGCCCCGGCGTAAAGTAAGGAGTTTATTGGTCAAACCTTGATTATTAGCTAAGTGTACGCTATCTACCGTAATTACCGTCTTACAAGGCCCGTTTTGCCCCTTGACTGTAATTACTGTAAGACGAAGTGCTTTACGGTAATTGCCACATCCCTAAGTGCAACGGTCCAATCTCACAAAGCTTGTTTGAGATTTGCAACGCTCGTTGATTCGCTATCACAATTTCAGCCTCAGTGTGGTCCGATTGGACGTTGCGTGTTTCGAATTTCAGCTGGTTCAAGGTCGACAATGTTATGAAGCCGACGACCCCCCCTTCGCTGCTGGTGATGCATCCTCTCAGGGCCGTACATTCACCCAGCAAAGCTTTTCCCAAAATATGTCCAGCTTGGAAGTGGATGTTGACGCTGGCCCACAGCCACCGCCCTATACGGAAACCTGGTCTCATGATCTTGTAGAGACACCAGAAATACACGGTATGAAAGCATGTCTACATAGCTGTGGACAGACCCTCGCCACGCTCTTTTGTTCACACTTGTTCACACACTACCGACAGATGGACGCATCGATGTAGAGCTCGGGTCCAAGTTTGCCGCAGCATATACCAGATTTTTTCCTGCACCAACCGAGGAAGGCCCAATCCCAGGCGAGAGCAATGAGCCTGCTCCGGTTGATGTTCAATGGGACGTTCCACTTAACATCGTGATTCAAGTCGTCGGCAGTCGCGGAGATGTCCAGCCATTTGTCGCTTTGGGCAATGAGCTTCAGCGACATGGCCATAGAGTACGACTGGCCACACACCCGGTCTTCGAGCAATTTGTTCACCAAGCAGGCCTCGAATTTTATCCAATTGGGGGAGATCCCACCCAGTTGATGGCTGTAAACCCACGCGACCTAAGTTTGCCCGGAATCATGCTGATGTGGAAGGTAGTACATGGTCAAGAATCCAGGACTGATCCCAGGCATGAAGACATTGCGTGAAGGCGAGATACAACGCAAGCGAGCAATGATAGCCGAGATGCTGGACGGTTGTTGGAAGTCATGCATTGAGCCAGACCCCCAAACGCACTCGCCATTTGTTGCACAAGCCATCATCGCGAATCCGGTCAGCTTTGCACATGTCCATTGCGCTCAAGCATTGGCGATTCCAGTGCACCTCATGTTCACCATGCCTTGGACGAGTACCCGGGCTTTTCCCCACCCATTGGCGAACATCAAGGATTCGAAGCAAGAACCGCGCTTGGCAAACTACCTGTCGTACGGTATGGTAGAATGGATGACCTGGCAAGGGTTTGTATTCAACAAGAACCCCCGAACACTTGGTGCTGACTGCCTCGAGTATTGGCGGTGTCATCAACACCTGGCGGAAAACGATGGACCTAGATGCTGTGCCAACATCTGAAGGACCCTTTCTAGCCTCAACCCTAAAGATCCCTCATACATATTGCTGGTCAGCTGCTCTAGTCCCCAAGCCGGCTGATTGGCTTAGTCACATTGGTGAGATCTCATACTTCATTGTCGGTCCAGGCTTATTGCTAAGGCACTGCTAGATGTTTGTGGCTTCTTCTTCCGAGACCCACCTGCATACACAGCTCCACCAGATCTTGCAAACTTCCTCGCTTCTGGACCGACTCCAATTTATATTGGATTCGGTAGCATCGTCATAGAGAATCCGAAGGGTCTTACTACGGCAATCCTGGAAGTAAGTACTCTCAAAGACCCTTCTCCCAATCCCATCATTGTCTCGAAAGTTTGGTATCGCTTGAAGAAATGCCGACTTTGCGATTTGCCTAGGCTGTGAAGATGAATGGAGCTCGCGCCATCATTTCCCGGGGCTGGAGCAAGATTGGCGAAGATGCAGGAAATGACAATATCTTCTACCTCGACGACTGTCCCCACGAGTGGTTGTTCCAGAAGGTGTCTGCAGTGGTCCATCATGGAGGTGCTGGAACGACCGCATGCGGGCTTCTCAATGCTCGACCTACCGTCGTGGTGCCATTCTTCGGGGATCAAGCCTTCTGGGGACAGATGATTGCCAGTGCTAAAGCGGGACCGCCACCGATACCACACAAAGCACTCAACAGCAAGAACCTTGCAGATGCAATCGCCTTCTGCTTGAGTCCGGAAACCGCTCGAGCGGCGAGCGACATTGCCAACCGGATGCGTGACGAGAAAGGTGTTCAGCAGGCGGTCGCATCGTTTCATCGTCAGCTACCACGAGAACGAATTGGATGCGATCTAGCGCCACGCCAACCCGCAACTTGGTTGTATACGCGCTATAAGCGTCCGATGAAGCTTTCGAACTTGGCAGTTGAGAATCTATACCTCGCACAAGAACACAAGTTCAAGCGGAAGGATCTCAAACAGTAAGGAGACGCCCTGTGATGCTCAAGGAGAGGATTTGCTGACCTTTGCCTCAGCTATGGTCCAAGTCCGATCGTGATCAAGAACAAGCGATGGGATCCCATCACCAGTGCCGGCTCTGCAGGCTATCGTTTGGCCTCTGACATAACAACCAACACGGTGGGCATCTTCGCGGATCCAGCAAAAGTGTACCTCGACAACGCCAAGGGCGGATCCGAACCCAAAAGCCAACTCAAACTCCATGGTCAAGCGGCACTCGCCTCCGTCAACAGCATCGATAACCTGGCCTTGGGTGCTTTCAAAGGCGGCATGGTCGACGTCCCCCTCGCTCTCGCCGAAGGCTTCCGCAACGCGCCCAAGCTGTGGGGTGAGACTGTCAAGGAACAAGATGAGATCACGGGGTGGAAGAGCGGGACTGCTGTTGCCGGCAAGGTTATTCATGACCCTGAATCCCCCAAAACCTCTCTGGCTAACATCCAACTCACAGTCCTTCGCCTACGGTTTCTACGATGGCGTCGGCGGTTTTTTCTACAAACCCTATCAAGGCGCAAAAAAGGAAGGCATCCTTGGGTTCGCCAAAGGTTGCGGGAAAGGCTTAACCGGCATTGTCGCCGAGCCAGTCAGTGGTGAGTATCAAGACAAGCCACTTTGGAAAATCCCCCCCGATCAGCACTTTTACTCACGCAGCAGTATAGGTGCGCTTGGTCTTTTCGGGTACGCCGGCGACGGGATCTCGAAGAGCATCGATCGCGCCGTCCACGGGAAAACGAGAAAACGCATCATGGCCGCGAAAGGGGCTGAGGCGGAGGATTTGAGGCGGAAGGTACCCGTCGAGAGCGCCGATGCCGACATTCTGAAGGAATTTTACCGCCTGCGAGCATTGCCGGCGAAGGAGCAATCGGATGTGGGCTCCTCCTCTGGCTAGAGCTGGCGCTGGCGGAGTTTTGGCAAGGGACGACAGTACGTTTCTTCAGAGGCTACGTGGCGGCAGCTCTTTGACCGAACAATAACGCTCGCTTGCACTGCCGCGCTGTCAGGGCTTTGCCAGAAGACATTTCCTGCTGATGCCGCTGCAGTCACGCGAATTAGGTCGGAACAGAGTCGCTGGTCGATGAGTTGTTAGCCCGCATAGCTTAACCCAGCGAGGAGAACCAAGGTCTCTACCCAAATGTCATCCCCTTCCCCAACTCTCTCTCGCCCTCCATTTTCCAAAATGACAATTTCGCTGCAACCCCGTTCATTAGACTACAACGGGCCACTCTGATGTTCCGAGTGCAGAATCTCCCCCCTTCCCCCGAGAATGCAAACAACAAAACCCTTTTGCATCACTACTTCCCACCTAAAGTGCCTACTCCCTCCCCATCCCCTCTCAGCCATTCACAAACAACCCAAAAAGTTCCCTTTGTATGCATGCTCCCTAATGACCCACGCGGGCCGACAATGTTTCCACCAGCCATCAAACCCCCCCCACCCCGCTCTTCGGTTTGTTATAGCACGCATCCACCCCCCCCTCAAACATGTCCATTGCCAAACAAACCCCGCGCTAGATTTACCACGTACAAGAACCGGGAGTCAGGGCATAACCCCCAATTACAGATGGCGAGGATTCCCTGCTCAGGGCGGTGTCCAGGTTTCCCCTTTCAAGTCAAAGCAATCGAAGCGGTTGTTTTTGGGAACGCGGTTGTGGGTTCGCGGGTGCATATGCGTTGGCCCGCAAAGGTGTGAGGGGGTCGCGCAGGGCAAAGGGTGAGAGGGAGAAGCTCGTATGCTTGCTGGAAAGGGGGATTTTGCTCGTTTCTGAGGGGCTGCTTCATTATTGTAAAAGTGCGATGAGTTTTGGGGGGTCTTGGGGCAATTGCAGGCGTGGGGTTGGGAGGCGTGGGCGCATTGGGCAAGAGGGTATGGATAGATTGGGGGGGATGAAGAGGGTGCTTAGCTGCTCGAAATTCTTCGAACTGAAATAACATCTTTTGGGCTGCGGATGACGAGAGGAAATTGGGAGCCGCTGTAGGGCTGCCGTCAACGAACGTGTGTGTCTGAGGCATGAGTGCAATTTGTGAATGAACAGGTACGCCTGGCGAGGTATTTCATTTTACCGTGGTCATCGGCGGGAAAGTGCCATGGAAGGACGTTGCCATCCATTGACAGACGCGCTGATCCACGGGAGAATGTATCTGCCCCTCACATAGAGTATGTCTATCGAAGGAGCGGGATATTCTGGTCCGGCGCGGGCAACATCATATCGTACGTATGATGCTTTGGAATGGACGGCAATTACCTGATTTGGAGAGCTTCTTATCGAGGTGCGATATTTGCGGAAGAGACGACCTCAATGAATCACCTAGCTTCCTTGATCATCATCTCTGCTACCAGCTTCCGCTGCACCTTGCCCGTGGCCGTCTTTGGTATCTCGGTCGGAAACCAGACCTAGCACACTGTCAATGCGGATGTGAAACCAAGCAGATATCCTCTATTCCAGGGAGAGAAGTAAGGGAATTACCTTCTTGGGAACCTTACTCGGCGCCACCTTGTCTCTCACCCACTTTTGCACCTCCCTGGCGTTCAGACTATTCTCCTCCCCATCATTGAGCTTGACGGCAACACCAATATATTGGCCATACATGTCATCCTCAATGGCGAAACTGACAACATCCGCAACAGCCGGGTGCGCCGCAATGACATGGTCGATCTCCACGGGATTGATCTTCTCCCCGCCCTTATTGATAAATTCCTTGATGCGGCCGGTGAGGTAGAGGTAGCCATTTATATCCCGTCGGCCCCAGTCGCCCGTGCGAAAAAAGGACAGTCCATCATCACCTGTGAAGAAGGCGGATGCATTGGCTTCGGGATTCGCGCGGTAGCCGGCTGTCACGCTTGGGCCACGGATGCAGATTTCACCTTCGTCCTCAGGCGCAACTTCCTGACCATCCGCTCTGAGGATCCGTATTTTTATTTCGCCGTGCGGGATTCCCACGCTACCGGGCACGTGCGGAGCCGGTGGGAGTGGGTTGGAGGCGATCTGATGACTTGCCTCCGTCATGGCATAGGCTTCCAGAACGGGCGCAGCGAAACGCTCCTCAAGTGTCTTCAGCACGTGGGGCGATAGGGGGGCAGAGCACGATCGGATGAACCTTACTGGAGGCATTTGCGCAGGCTGTGCAAATGAAAGTAGGATCTGGTGCATCGTCGGCGTTGCTGTATACCAGCTGGCCTTGTATTCTGCGAAATCTGTCCAGAAGCTCGGTGCCAGGCGAGGGGGGACTATGACTGCACTACCGGCGCGAAGGGTTGATAAGAAAGATGCAATCAAGCCGTGGACGTGGAAGAGAGGCATGATAAGCATCGTCCGATCTGCCGGCTGCAAGGAGTAGGTTCGACGGATGTTGTCTGACCTTGAATAAGATGCGGACTTTGGTGGTTGATCTGAACTTCTTACCAAGGGATGCTACGATGTTTTGATGGGTCAACGGAACCGCCTTCGGCCTGCCTGTAGTACCACTCGTATGCAAGACCAGCGCGACATCATTAGCATGAGGTTTAGTGAGATCCGCGGCTCGGCGCCTCTCTAGCTTTCCCTTCTCCTTCACATCGAATGCCATACAACCATCCATCCAATAACACTCCACAACAGCAGCCCCGTAACTTCTTGCTGAGCGCACAGCTGGCGAATCTCTCTCATGAGACCCGTGAGGAACCATCACCGCCACTGCATCAAGATCATCAACATAGAATTCGACCTCATCCTGCTTATAAGCCGGATTCAAAGGTGCAGCGATGCTTTTTTGCCATGTGATGGCCAAGAATGTGATCATGAATTCTAGACAGTTGGGTAAGCATATCGAGACGGCTGCTCCTGGATGAATGCCCAGGTCGGCGAGTTGCCGCTGGCAGGTGTCGATGTGATGTTGAAGCGCAATATGAGAGACGACGAAGGTCTCCTTGCCAGGAATAATCACCGCTGCACTTTCACTTTCTGCACTTCTGCATAGATCTGCAAGCGTTGCCATGATGATGCTCGGGCAGAGGAGGTAATAGAAATTAGAAAAACGTCGCCTTCGGGTGGATTCGCCGCTAGTAATTTGTTGAGCTGAGACTCGACATCATTCACAAATCACAATCAATAATAATATCATGTCACAATCTGAAACTTCGGTCATTGCGCAAGCCGGAGACGGCCTGCGTCGCACAACACATGGCAGATGAACCCCACTTAGTAGTAAACTACTATCGAAACCGACCTCCATTGCCTTACAAATTGCGCTGCGACAGCGTCTCCACCGCGGCGCATTTCACGACCTCATATCTCAACCGTGATTTTATCATGACTCTACTGGATACTCTAAGACAATGCTGGTCAGTCGTTCTGGATTTAGACATCGACGACATCAGCGACTATAGCAATTTTTTCGACCTTGGTGGCGACTCGGTCCAGGCAATACGGCTGGTTGAGGTAGCGAGAGAGCAACAATTGAGGCTGGACGTTGAAACCGTCTTCAACTGTCCAGACTTTCAGGACATGCTGACATGTTCTCATAGCGCTTCTGCACTTGAAGTGTCCGAGGTCGCATCTCAAGACAGGCTCGACTTTACCACTCTTCAAACTTGCGCTGATGTTTGCGGTGTCGGGCCGGAATTGATCGAAGACATCTTCCCTACTATCGGAATGCAGAATGATATGATGAAAGGCCACCGTTATTCAGGAGCCTGGCTGATACAAAAAGTCTTTGAGCTCCAAGGCACACAGAATACCGAGTATGTATGTAAGGCCTTCGAGACCATCCGTGCCAAGAATCAAGTCTTCCGCACTAGGCTCGTCCAGACGGACAGCGGGGTGCTTCAAGTTGCTCTCAAGGACCCTATTGTGTGGCAAGATGCAACAGATCTCAAAGGATACTTGGCGACAGATTCGACGCTGTGGATGGGTTATGGGCAGCCACTTGTCCGCCATGCGATCATCCGAGAGTCCGGAAAGACATATGTAGTCTGGACGTGTCTCCACTGCGTAATGGACGGGTGGACGAGGCGTCTCCTATGGGAGGATCTGGAGTCGTACCTTGCAAATCCAGTTGCATTTACTGCAAAGCCTCATCGTCCGTCGTTCAAAGACTTTGTCAATTATAGGCGTTCGTTGGACTCCGAGGAAGCCGACAATTTCTTCAAGGACTATCTAGCGACCCTTCCCAATACGAAGTCGCTATACACTATACCAAAGGACCACACGGCCCTGACTAATCGCAGCATTACCACGGAATTGTTTGTTGATAGGCCCAGCAGAGGTACCGTCACCTTCCCAACCATGGGTCTGGCGGCATTAGCCCTAGCGATCGGCCAGGTAACTGAGTCGTATGAGGTCACGCTAGAAACCTTACGAGGGGCTCGTACCGAGCCGATGCCCAGGATCGAGTCGGTAATGGGTCCCCTGCTGTCAGGCATGCTTCTGAAAATCCAGCTACCGTGGGAAGAACCAGTTTCGGCATTCCTTCGGAAAATTCAGGACACTGCAACCCAGATGTTGAAGTACGAGCCTTTCAGTCTGAAGCATTATCCGGCATTTGGTACCAACCAAGTTACTTTCAATTGGCATCCTTTTGGCAGCGACCTCCTCTCCAAGACTGCGAGATTCTCCGTCGGTGAAGATCAAGCATCTCTCCAAGCCGTTCAGCAGCTGTATCCGAATCCACAAGCTTCTCTAGGCTATGTCTTTAATCTCTACGACCAAGGCGACCATTTGAGAGTATCGTCGGAATTTGATGATCAGCTGTTGGATGCGTCATTGATCGAGAGGGTGCAGAATTTGTTTGCCGAAAAGTTGAAAAAGATCTGTGGCGGGCAAGAGAAGAGTGTTGGAAGTCTGATGACTTAGATCGAGCTTTCCCCCACGGTGACGTCCCCCACAGTGACGTCCCCAAAACAAGAGCAGATCGTCCTCTAAGGCATATTTCAGTAATTACATTTCGTAAAAGTGATATCGCGATGGGCGTTTACCAAAGCATCATCAAACATGGTGCGCTTGCAAGCATCTCACTCCCGTACGTCATTATTCTTCCTGTGCGAAATGGCAAGGTTTTCCTATTCGCAGATACTTCTGTTCGCAGACATGATGATTGATCGTCTGACTTTCAACGCTGAGTAGATTGAATCCCATATTGGTGCCGACCACAGCAAAAATGTGCTCTTTCCATTCAGATGGTAGGATCGAGCCCAAAGCGTGACCGTTCTTCCTGTATCAAGCAAGACAGACCTGCGTGACGCTATATTTTCGGTATGGATTTGGTACAGCTCCGACGGCGAGAGAGGATGTGATTACGGGGCCCCTAATTTATCAGCACTGGAATAAATGGCTCAAGAAGATTACAGGCATCAAGTTCCCTGGCTATCCCAAGGATAGTATGTGAAAGGATTCTGAGTGTAATGCGATGAGAATGTGATGAGATCCTGGGAGCCGGCGCTTGGCGACGGGCTTCCGGCCCGGAGTAGAAGGGTCTACCCCCAGGTCGGACATACCCTCAGGTCGGACAGTACGAAATATTCACAGATCCATACTCCAAAATGCGCGTAGCTCGCCCGAAGGCTTTAGGGAGCGCATGCGTAATTTGAAGTATGGACACCAGAATATTTTATATTGTCCGACCTGAGGGTATGTCCGACGTGGGGGTAGACCCTTCTACTAGAATAACGGTGATCTCCTTCAACTCATCCACTTCATGAGCTTGCATATCCACCAAAATGGCACCTGGGACCCCTACACATCGTCGGCCTTAAGTTGAGACCCAGTTGACACCATCAACTAGAGGAGACATCTTTGGACGCCGTTTAACAGGCGCTCCGTACGAGTCAATTGGACACGACTTAGACGTTCCCGCGCCGACCATGAGGCACTCCTTCATTCGGAGCTCTCTGCGCAACACCCACTACAAGAAAAAGGGATCCGGCCGGCCCAAATTGTTGAGTTATCGAAGGGAAAGACTTCTGCTGAGAATTGTCCGTATCCATCCCAAATGGACGTATGCACGGGTGATTCGAGAGCTGGGAGTACCGATTTCCCACGATACCGTCTACCACGTTTTGAAGAAGAATGGCATCACCAAATGGAAAGCCAAAAAACGTCCGCTACTCACTGAAGCTGCAGCGGCGGCCAGGCTTGCATGGTGTCAAGCCAAAAGAGACTAGGGTTTACGAGAGTGGAGCAAAGTCATCTGGAGTGATGAGTGTTCTGTGGAGCTTGGATCCGGATCCAAGCGAGAATGTGTATTCCGTACACCGTCTCAGAAATGGGTCAAAGAGATGATTCAATCATACAACAAGGGCAAGGTACCCTCGATCATGGTCTGGGGTGCCTTTTGGTGGAAGTACAAAGCCGATTTCTTGCCCATGTTGAGCTGATCCCCAAGGGGCTTAGGGTCGAGACCAAGCGAGATTTTTCATGTGAGATGATTGACAGAAATGTAAGCCTCATACTTCCTTCGCGCACACAAAACCTCGATTGATCGTCCTCGACCGTCTTGACCGTTTTACTCTTGCTATGATCATGCACAGCCTCCGCTCCCTGATCTTGCCCACAGCACTGAACGCTCTCACAACACACCATAACAGGATCGTTGTCTTCGCGCAGGGGCACCACTTGATGCGAATCGGAGCGCTGAGGATTACTGAACGAAATAGCGTGATTGAAGCGTAGGTGCCGGCCAGTGGACATGGAATCTACGAAGAAAGCTCACCCGAAGGCGTCGTTCCCCGCTGCTAGAGATGCAGAGACTGCTCCATGAAATAGAAAGTTCATTGTCTGCGGTGCGAATAACCTTCTATTCAAGGTCATATGGATGAAGTAAGGTGCAAATTATGGATCAAAATGCTCAGGTATAAAGAGTGTAGATCATATTCAGATAGCGTATTTCCTCCATCCAAATCCATCGAATTCCAAGATCTTGCATGCGACTAGGGGTCCGAATCAGAGCGGCTACTGCAAGAGTCCTTGTGCACTTGTCGATGGCGGCGCAGGTCGGAGACAGAACAGAAACGCCGGCTGCAGTCGCCCCGTGTACAGACATAGGTTTTCTCCCTAGTATCGCCGTACTACATATGGAATATCAGGTGGCTGTGAAAGGCAAAGCGCTTGTCGCACAACTTGCACTGGATGCCGGAAGATACTTCCGAGTTGACTTGGCCTATCATTGATTGCGATGGTTCAAGGGCCTGTGGTAGGTCAGACATAGTGATTCACTCACGGACCATTCGGCTGCCCACCTCAGACCCTTCCTCGCAAGTATAGGACTCTCAAGACTTAGAGGACACTAGGCTCGAGCCACTTCTGCTACCAATAGCTCCACCAGACAAAGAATACGCTATTTGGACGCCCGTAGCTGCTTCATCAATAAACCAATACCGCAGCACAAGACGCAACCATGTGGTCTCGTCAAGACCTGATTCTGGCATCTGGGATCTGTGCAGCTGGGCTTGGGACTCGTCAGTGACCAGCGAGTGGAGGAGCCAGCGGTTGATGCGATCTTGAGTATCTGACCAATGTCCGAGAAGATTTGAGCGATTTAGCGTTTCTTGGAGTTCAATCATCTCCAGGCGACTACTGCTGGTTTCGTCGATTGTCTGAGTGGAAGCATCGGTCGTTTGTACACTAGTAATCTCTTCGATAGCAGGGACAGTGACCGGAGTGAATAGCTCTCTCGTGCTGCAAGCCGCTAATACTATCTTCAGCCAGCTGCCCCGAAGCGCGCCATGAATCTGCTCCAGGTGCTCAAGGAAATGATTCATGCCATAGGACTCTTCGGAGCATTCACATTGGTCATAATGGTGCAAGCGTTTCAAATGTTCTTCCAAAATCTGTGTCTGGCAATTGGGACTGAATGACTGTTCACCACACAATCCGCACATGATTGAGTCAACCGCAGGGTCTCCCTCGTCGGTAGCTTCAGGTGTCTGGAAACGATTGAATGCAAAGGCGTATGCCCGTTCGACTTCTTTGTGCAGCTTGCCACAGCTCCACGACACTGGACGATGATGAGCGCTCTTGATGTGTCTATTGAGGTCGGACATGCTCTCAAAAAGCTCGAAGCACATGTGGCAGGACCATTGTTTGGGTTGCTCACTAGAACTACAGTAACAGGGTATCATCAGTGGCTGTGCGTTTCGTATCAGATTCTAGAAATTCTAACCGTAAAACCACGTCTGAGTGAAAGCTGCCAAGAGAACTGCTCGAACTGTTCCTACCACTAAGCAGATTCAACAGTCGTGGCCGAAGGTCTCCTGAGAAAGAGTATGGTGATTCGGTCCCCATTGCTTCCCAGGGCAGGCTCACTTGGCTTCGCAATGCAAATGCTTCCATTCTGGATTGCGAGCCAACAATGCTGGGCAAGCTTTGCGAATCGTTGGCGCTGTAAAGAGAACATGTGTTTCTAGAGATGGACGGATCACGGGACAAATTCGAGAGTAGCGACGTCAGGCTGTCCTTCAACTCGTCAAGCTTTCCCATTTGCTGATTGTTTTGCCGATAGATATCACCATCCATTGATCTATTGAGATCTTGAGTGAGCAGCTACAAATACCTTGACGGAATGGGAAGATGACCTTCCAATCAAGTTCAGATGAAGATCCAGTTCTTGTCGGTGCCGACTTATCTCCGTCCTAATGTCATCGACCTCGTCTCTATCTGCAACGGTTCGAAGACGCTTGAGCCAAGCCTTAGCGCCCTTGTGCGTACTAAGCCTTAAACCTTGTGCCTTCTTGAGCCAATTGAAGGTATCTGTAGAGCATGCTTCCACTTGAATACCGAGAGACGTAGTATGGACATCTGTTCTCCCGTCAGGCAACTTGGCGAGCATCTCTTTGATACCATGCAAGTCATGTATAAGGGAGTTGATGTCTTGAAGCAATCTATGGACAATTTTTGAAGCCGTTGCTAGTCTTGCGTAGAAATCCTTGAGCTTTGTAAGGCCATCGATGGTCTGGCCGACAAGAGCTAGAATGGCGGCAATACTGGCAGCTGCCGCGACACCTTCCATGCTTCATGACTCGAATTTCGACTTGATGAGTGTTTGGATCATGAACAAACAGTTTGCAATTCTTTGCCCTTCATCATCTGATGCTGTGGGGTGGCAGTGCTCAGCCTGATCGCAAGGCGACCCCGCACCTCGCCGGGCTTTTGTATGTCACCAGCTGCAGGCATGGCTAAAAAGGAGACGTGCAGAGCCGTTCTGGATCCTATCACACATTTCTCGAAGTAGCACTTAGACCTTAAAGCCTTGAAGACTTTTCTCATATATATTTTATGTCATGTAGATGTGGAGTCCTTAATCGCAATATGACGTGCAATGCTTCTCAAGAGACATGACACCAATTACGAGTAGAGCGGGCGTTATCGAAGGGGTACTTGGCGGCACAGGGTACGAGTGACTTGTATTGAGCCTTGAGCGTCGCGTCCGGGTGGCGCAGTCTTGAAGCTCAACCCGATTGCTGTTAAGAAGTGTTACCTCCGCCGTTCATCAGTTGAGAGAAAGTTTCGTAGACACCATCAGAATCTCGCAAGATGCAAGCAAACGAAATTACATCATTTTCGCCCTCTGAGCAACCAGATCTTGCACAGCCCCCCTATAGGGAAGATTTCCGCCACGACCCGAAGGAGAGGAGGAGATCCTACATCTGTATTCACCCGGAGCTGTCAGCAGGCGACGGCTTAATTCAATGCGACATGATAATGAATCCCCCTCACCAGCAATACGTCTGTCTTTCCTACATGTGGGGCTCTCAAGCAGCTCAGAAGACTATTCTGATTGACGGCCGGCTCTTCCGCGTGCGTGACAACCTGTGGAGATTCTTGAACCGAGCCAGGCTCACAAGGATGACACGGCCGATCTGGATAGATGCCATCTGTATTGACCAAACAAATATTCTTATGCGAAATCATTGGGTACAGCAGATGGGCCGCATATTCAGAGAGGCGACTGGGGTTCTGGTGTGGTTGGGGGACGGTGATCCAGGGATCGAGACTACTCTAGGTTATATGGATCACACCACTGTAGCTCGTAATCAAGAGCCCGGCGATGGGGCTTCTAGGACCACCGTGATGGAAGGCAGGACGCTATTACCCGGTCACACTGGTGACGGCTTCATCATCCCAGGTTCATCTTGGAGTGCGCTACAAAGGCTTGCTTACTTACCCTACTGGGATCGGTTGTGGATAATACAGGACGTCCTTCTTAATCGACATGTTTGCTATATGTACGGTAAGGCTAGGAGTTATCATCTCTGCGGCCTCGTCTGCTCTTGTGACCTATCTGGGCAACCTTGTTCTCACGCTGCATTCGGGATTGGTCGGACACCTTGCACCGCATTGCTCAAGCTAAAGAGGAGGATCGAGCTCAGTAAGAGGAGAGTTGCTGAGGCGCTGAGTTTCCTATCACTTGAAGATTTTATCAAGCACTTTGCGGACTCCGCATGCCTGGATGTTCGTGATAAGGTGTATGGCCTTCTAGGAATGACTTCGGGGTGTAATTTGACTGTCGACTATTCAATATCTCCCGACGCGCTTTTCGTGCGAACTCTTGTTGCTACTAGCCCCTTCCTGGATGACACGCAAAACCTCGTAGAGTACTTCTCGGCTCTTGTCAACGCTCTCGGCTTATCCGAGGCTGACCTACGGAGAAATAACATTGATGAACTGCTGAGGAAATATGAAGGAAACAATTGGCAGTCCAGGCTCATTCCTTCCCAATCACAGAATGACTGGTTTAAACGGTTTAAGTGGACAATCCATTTGGACCTTGTCCCTTTTGCACTCTTTGAACATTTGCAACCGCGAAACGAGAGTAGCTTGAAATATTGGAAACAGACAGCAGAAGCACGAAGTTTTAGTCAAATGCTTGTGATAGCTGATCCATATGCGTTGAAAAATCACACATTGCTGATCGGTGATATTCGCCTCCAAGCGGGCGACGTCATGTTGAACGTTGCCTCTGGTAATTTTACGTCGAGTATCTTCCTAATCGCAAGGTGTTGCGGTTCGCAGCAAGTCAAATGGCTGCAAACCGAATATGAGGTGACCGAATATGAAGTGACGGCAGTCGCAGAGACAACTCGTATATGGCAGTCTTGTGCCAATCTTCAACAGAAAGAAGTGAATGCTGATGATATCGACATCACATTTTTCGACCCACCGAAAGCTTTTGAGGGGGTTTTGATCAGCAAAGCAAGAAACCTTGACTCCAGTCGCTATCTATTGAGGCTTGACATCCACCAAATGGCAACAATCTGCTTAGCCTTGAACACTCTAAGGTCCATGCCTCGTTGGAGCTGGAAGGCTGGGAAGATGACCGGAATGGCGACCGCATCGGTTGTCAAATTATGAACAGCAAAACTCTTGGAGGCGAAGCCTTTAACGAATTTCCCAATCTGATCAAATATTCCTAGTGCTACGTCAAAGTACCACCCAAGATAACTTTCCTTCACAAAAAACCAAGAAGCGGGATGAAGATCGCTATCAAGATCTCAAACTAGAAAAACGTGGAAGCTTAAATAGACGCTCCTTTCGATCCAACGGCTTCAAACATGAGAACAATCTACAACAGGTGTTTTTTTCGATTCATCAACTTGCGTCGCGCAATTTGGTCATCTCGAACTTGGCATGTTTAGCAATTGGAAGCTCAGCAGCATCAAGTTGGAGAATTGTCGAGGCAGGCATTGAGTTAATACCAGGAGTATCTTATGAAGTTTTCAAGAATATGCTGCTGCCAAGTAGGAAATCCTGGCTGTTGCTGCCGTAGGAGAGTTCATCGAGGGTAAAGCAGCCTGCTAGTATGACCAAGCCAACGGGCCTACGAAAGTCGAAGAAAGTGGGATATATTTGGCAGGCTGCCGATGGAGAAGAACGTTGATTAACAGGGTCAGATCAGAAAATACGCATTTTGGTCGCAAATCCCAATTCCGACACCAACACGACACGTCCAGTCTTGGCAGTCATCATCCAAAAAGAGGGGAATATGCAGATCATATAAGACAGAGGTAGCCCACCGTGCGTCACGGTAGCATACCCCTCAAGGAATTTCAACCCTATTCGAGTGTATTTGAAGCCTGGGGGTATCTCCTACTCTGCCAAATATCATTTTTGACATTCACCCCTTACGGAATGGGAAATAACAACACCAGCCCAACGGCGAAAATTCAGCTACCAAGTGCGTGATTGCGGAACACAGTGTCAAGGAGGCCAATACTCCTGCGAGACCAATGGACTTCATCACCGCTATGGAGCCTGCTTCGCTGCTTCAATACGAGGGTGCAGGTCTCACTTTGATATATATCTTGGAATCTCTTGTCGATGAATTTGATCAGGTCTTCTCTTAGGCTTCTTTATTTCCAGTCACAACGTTGATACAGATAGATCTTTGCCATGATTACATGACGCTCATAATTTGGCACGATAGATTGGCATGTTCAGGGTTTCCTGGCAAATAGATCGAATAACAAGAACTACCAATGCCGTATCTGCACATCTTGACGTAAGGTCGAAACCAATATTTGCATCTTATTGAATTAATCACGCGGGTATTTACCCAGTGTCATTTGTATTCTTGAGTATTGTTGTTTTGCAATCCTGATCGGAAATGTACTGAATTGAGCAAAACCCGATCAAGGCACATTGAATCAAGCATAACGATGAGACTTCATCTCTTCGGATCGATCCAGATCATGACCTCGCGCCATCCCTTCGCGATCGATCCACCAAGACTCGAAATGATGATCCACAACCTTTGGGGCACGTAGATTGCAGCCTGGAAGGAGAAACATTCCATCCACCACAGTATCTCTCCAATATCGCCTGCCAATCTCCTCATGACGTGAAATGACATCTCGGCGAAGTTGACCGCCCACGACCATAGTGTAGCAGGAAACACCTAGAAGACTGCGTCAAGGCAATCACAAAAGCCGTTCCAGATGTCCCATAGAGTCAGGTCGCGGAGAACGGACACCAGGGCCGCGAAAACGGTGTGTAGGAAGGAGGTGAGGCGCGGTAGTATGGACCATAGCGCAGTGGCGATGCTTTCGAAACCCCTCCAAATCCAGAGCGCGAAGAGTTTCAATGAAGCAGTAAGCCTCACCGTCAGCCATATCCAGATTTACTTGCCAGTCTTGGGCAGCGTTTCCATCACAAACCTCCTCACACCCTTTGCAAAGCCCACAGCAGCCTTTCCCAGCCACTTTCTCGCCCTACTCGCTCTCTCTGGAGCCAATTTTACCTGCTTCTGACACCACGGTCCGAACTCCCTCCGATGTATCCAGCACCACCGTCCCCTCTTCATCAGAGGCAACACGATGACATATTTAGGAAGCGTCCACCCCAAGAACTTGGGGATCCTCCACACCAGCACCTCCGCAAACCTATATAACCCCTCGCCGCCTCCCTCACCCTACTCACAGCAACAGCATGATGAGCCTTTCATCGCCTCCACTCTCCTCCTCTCCTCACGGGTATATACGCCACCATTTCGCTGTGCCCACCTTCAGCAGCCAGACGCAGCGCCAACTGCCCATCGGGTGCGATGAGAGAATCATCCGCACCCCAAACATCGAGGTACAACTTCACCAGCGGAAGGTTGCCCTCCGTGACAGCGACCATCAGGGGAGTGCGCTGCTTTCCGACGTTAAATGGCCTGTTGGAGGAGAAATTGCGCGGTATCCCAAACCAAACGCCCAGCCATTGATGTCGGCGCCGAATCCATAGAGGAGCTCCACCATGCGCTTGTCACCGCGGGCGGTGGCGAAAATGATGGGAGTTTGGCCATTCTTGTCCTTGATGGAAAGGTTGATGAGGTTGGTGGAGATAAGGGTGGCTACTTGGGCGTATTGCGAGTTTTCGAGAGCGGTGAAGAAGGCTTGATTGATGTCAGCTTGATATAGGATGGTTGCGTCTGCTTGAGGCCGGTTGTCTGAAACTTGGCATCTGGCAGGCGCTGTGAGCGGAGAGGATGCGCGAATGGTATAAGGGGGTGCTTGTAGAGGGTTGGGAAGGTCGGAAGGGCCGGGGCTGGAGGTGTAGAGGGGGACGGGATCTGTCTCACTCATTGTGAGTGGATGGCTTTTTGAAGGTTAGTCTGGTAATGATATATCTTGCCAGGGACATTCGTGGCCTCCTGCTGTCAGAACGGCAGAATTCTGGTTTGGAAAGTCGACCTCATGACCTTCCCATTCCAGCAAAGTGATCAGTTGACATCAGATCCACACGGCTGTTCAAGGGTGAAAGTGGTGTCTTGATAAGATAGGCTACGTGGTGAAAGTCGACAAATGGTCGACTGTCCTTTGAGTAAACGCAAAGCTTTTATCCACAATGGAGCTTAGCCTTGCTAGGAGACGTTTAGGCAGCCGGCCTTTTGTATAGCCTCGAAATTTACACTCTTGAACAGAAAGCGAAACATCTTTACAAGCGCTTCTGTTGCTGGGCCAAAGGAGCCTCAAATAGGCTCATATTCGCACTGGCCAAGTCTTTCAGTGCTCGAGCACTCCGCTAATGCGAGTCATTGATACCAAGATTCAAGGTCGCGCCGGCGAGAGGCCATTTGCCTTGGTGCCTCCCTTCGACCAATGAAGAGTTTTGTCCGGGTTCACGAGATGATCGCTTTCAGGACGTGTGACCTTTGCTTCTCTGTCCTATATAGTAGGGAATGATGCAAGTTTTGCTCCATCTGCCGTAGTTTCCGACTGCGTCAAGCTCAGGCGCTAATGTCAGGGACCTGCCCGGAAGAGCCCGCCCGAAAGAACCCACCCGAGCCCCTGAGCTAGTGACCTGTTTTGTTCACGAGCTGTAGGTCGTCTTTCAAGCTGTCACTCTTCCAAAAACATCTCACCAGTAAACAACGAGTCCAACTTCCGACTCTCCGCCTATAAAATTGCGGAGCTACGCGTCCGAGCAAAAGCTAGCAGCACGATGCCTGATCCCTCAAATTTACCGCTTGAGATCTTTGATAAAATCCTCGATGAGATCGTAGTGCCCACCGCACAAAAGCATCGAATGATTCCGTGGTATTTAGACTTGCCAACGACCTTTATATGCACGGATTCAGCTCAGCAGCTGCACAATTCTACTCTAGTGAGCCGTAGATGGCATGCATGCACCGTCCCAAAATTTTATTCACATTGGCACTTCGATAGCTGTACGCATGAACTTGGACGCTTGTGGAAATTTTACCGTACTATTCGAAGCAACCCAGGTCTCGCAATGCTCGTTCGAAGTGTGTATCTTGAGCAATGGGAAGATGGTGAGCCTGACACCCTGGATAGTCTCTCGGAGGACGCCAACATCGTTTGGGACTCTCTTTTCAATTCTGATGTGCTTGCTCTCTGGAACATAATGCCTTCGGGTGCACAGCCTCCCGATATCTCCCAGTCTATCCACTTTCGGGCTTTGACGGCTTTAATCATGACATATTTGTCCAACCTGACAAAAATGACTGTCGTTGCGGATGACTTAGATCCATGCTTTGCAGGCCTTTTGCTCAACTCGATGAGTGCCAGCAGTAGCTTTCACCCCAGAAGAATAGCCTTTCAGCACTTGAAAGATGGACGCTTTCACACGCGTCAAGGGCAAGAGGGGGACACAACCGGTCCTTTACTGGAAAACGTATGGCCGGCTTACTTCCTTCCGAAGATAGAGAACCTCACAGTCTCTGGAGTCAACCCAGGACCGTCCCCAATGGATCATTCCATTGGCTATGCCAGGAAGTCGCCTGTGAAAGATCTCACTCTAGCTCGCGACGCGGATGAAAATATGAGCTACGACTTGGTTCGAACGACGCTGATTCTACCCACAGCGCTTGCTAAACTGTCTTTGTACGTCAGAGACGGTCAAATATGGCTTGACAAACCTGTGACCAACGCTGAGCTCTGGAAGATACTAGTAGAATTCCAACACAGCCTGCAACATCTCAATGTCTACCGTGAATCTGCAGGGGATAATTTACATCATCGTGGCAACGAGCAGATGGGTCTGCTGTCTGGCTTCGAGCAACTTGATACACTGAGTATCCAGCCTGAAGCTCTACTCGGGGGCTGCTGTGGAGCCGAAAAAGCTCCCTTCCACTTGAGGGATACTCTGCCTCCTTCACTAAGAACCATGACTTTATACAACCCTGAAGAACGCAACGGCGTGTACGCCGCATTAGAGACGCAGCTGACACAAGTCGTGCAAGACAAGCGTTACGCATTCCTGAAATCAATCACCTTGGAGGATGAAACGCAAAGTTGGTGGGACTCCGGGTCCATCTGCCACACTCGAACGTTGGAGCAAGCATGTAAGGAGGCAAAAGTTGGACTGCGTCTCTATCAAGGACAAACCACCTATGACGAACGAGTCACTTGCTTTCCAGATCTGCCGGGCCTTGAGTGCGCTATCTTCTACCATAGGCAATCGGACTTCTCGGAATACTCTATGAGTGGCGAAGTGAGACAGATAGTTGACCTTGGGTACATTCCGAGCGCATAGAATAGTGTCTGTCGCCAGAAGCCGCCCATCGGTGATCGAGAAGAGTGTAGTTGAGCAGAGAGAGTGTGGACCTCAACTCGATGACATGTCCTGGAGAGTAGGAAGTCTCTCTCGCTTTGGCAAGTAGTGCAAAGCGATTTGGTGTAGTCTAGCCCTTTTCGGTATTCAGTCTCGTTTTCAAATGAACCATTAGATCAGATCGAAAATCATTTACACCTCCAGAGATCTCGGCTTCTCTGCGACTAGCACTCTTGATTCATAGACTTGTCACGGGGGGTAGAAGTACTCCACAAAACAAGGCCTAACGATCCTCAAGCCCGTCATCGGTCATACTGTCTACCAACTGAGGCCTCAGCAGCGACATGAGATTGCCAAGAAGGGAAGATCTACAGAAACAGAAACGAAAAGTCTGTCGCGTGAGTGTAAATGGCTAGCAAGATGATGCTCCTTGCATGAGGATGGGAAGGGGAGGGAGGGGTCTCATGATGTCTCTCATGGCGCTCTGTTCAAACTCAATTCTGCAGGATTTTGATGAGGCGGGGGAGAAAATGAGGACCCACATCGTCAGTATCGGGAAAGTGGATCGCTCTGGCGTGGTTGATTGCAGGGGAGGCAATGTGTGACTGACATGCGTACGGGTCTTGCAAGCCAAGCCGTCCATCTTGCACGAAACCCCAACGCAAAAACCGAACGGCTGACCAGGAAACAAGGAGACGACCTAACAGTAGAGACGCTCAAGAGTTAAACCATCGACGTTGCAGACAACTTCTTTCCATCATCTCCTCAACCTTCGATAATAAATAGCGACAGTGGGTATATCTACTGAGCCCTCCACCTAATATTCCAATGCTTCAACCAACCCCCCCCTTCCCCCAAATCCTATTGCAATATCCGTCGTCCTCCTTACTCCCCACACAGCCATCCCCTTCGTTCTTCATGGCTTAAAGTCTCCATCCCCCTCATCATCGGCATCGGGCCCGCCATCAGCCACAGTGTCCGCGGTGCTCACGCCTCCATCTTTGCTAGTATCTCGAACATCACATCAGAAACTACATTCTCTCCAACACAAAAAAAAAACACAAAGACCAGCGACAGAAAGAAAAACGAATGGTAGCAGCAGGCCAAAGAACGATGAAGGCATTGTTTGTTATAGGAGGCAAAGCACACTCACGCAGTGCCACCAACACCATACTCCTCGCTCTCGGGCTTGGCGTCTTTGGCGCTCCCTTCAAACCTGATCAAGAATTGTTTGTTCATCAGCACTCAAAACATCCGGGACCGATTACCACCACATATTGTTGTTGCGATTCTGCAACTCTAGAAGTGCGGTGAAGGATAGGAGGGAGCGGAAAATGGCGGGGCAAAGGGGGGGGAAATGCGGGGTCAGAAACAAAGACGCACTGCTTCTTCACTTCCTCTTGCTCCACAGCTTCGCTGGGCATTTTGAGGGCCGGTGTTGAGGGATTATTAGTGGGAGATTGAGTCTTGTGGGCGTATGTGTATGTTTGGATATTTCTGCGAAAGATGTGGGTGAGGTGTGGAGAGTTGGTGCAGGAAGAGAGAGAGAGCTTTTTAGAATCAACAGAGCCGTGGCGCACCAATGACGCTACGCTTGTTGCAATTCCTTGATTTTGGGTGTCACGAGGTACTTTGACATCACGGCACGTGTTATGGGCGCGTGTGATAACGCATTGTATTCTTTTCTGACGGATGTACTGTAGATGCGAACGTTACACAGATCTTCGTGCTTGGCCCTGGTATGTGTTGTAATTCAATTTTGCTCTCCTCCTATGTGGCAGCACTTATGAGCCTTCAGTGATAGTTCTTCAGTACGCGGAACTGCAGCTTGCTTCACTATGTCTTGACCCCTGCTCCCTTTCTCCAGCCCCACTGGACTACCGTCAAGGAGCACATACTCTCCTTCACCACCTCCTTGCCCTTTTTGGAGTTGCAGTACCAGCTTCATGTGCGCTTCCTTGTGAATTGGCACCAGATACCTCCCTCTCAGGTCCCCTCCTTCAAGGGCCCCATCAAAGTGGTACCAGATCATGCCTCCAGAATTCCCAACCACGCAGGCTCCCTTGGCCGACCATCTCTTCCTTCCACGGCCTTTCCCCCACGAAACATTCATCCCTGCCTCTGCTTATGCTTCGGATTCCGATTACAAATAATGTAAACGTAGCCCTTCCTCCTCACGCTCTTGCACCCATCACACAATTTCTTGACGGAAGACCGGACTTTCATGCCTCTTACTTGTTCCTGGCGGAGCGGTCTTGGTTTGCTGAAGATGGTGCATGCGATTCTGAGATGAAGCGGGGTGAGGAGGGTCGTGGAGTAGTGGCGCTGGAGCTGCTGCTGCGGGGGCGGAGGGATATGGGGGGACAGTGGGGAGGTGGTCGAGAGCTTTGGTGAGGATTGGGGGAGGAAGGATGGAGGATTCGAAGATCGTGCGATTGTGGGCAGAGGCTGACGGGGTCGTGAGGAGGTGCTTGGGATGGGTGTGGTTGTGTGAGCTTTGCGCCATGGGGTTCTTGATGATGCGGATTGCTGTTGCATGACGAATGGTGTTCGAGCGCGTAGTGAGGCACTCAAGAAGGGGGTGCTTGGTGGAAAGGGCATTGTGACTTTCATGTTTGGAGTGTTTGCCGACAGGGCATTGATGTCGCGAAGTTTGAGATGGTCGAGAAAGAAGATCTGGGTAGAGAAGCACGCCAAGACGTTAGCGGCCGAATTTCTTATGAGAAATAGCGTAGGGCTAGTAGGGCTAGCCGCGAGGACTGGTGGGATCAATGACCGAGTAACGCATCCTGCAAATTATCTGTCTTTTTTTCCCATACAACATCGCTTTGTGCATTATGGTAAAGTCGTGTGCTTCCTCTCTTGGTCTACTAGATGACCCTGCTGGTTCGATCCAGACACATATCTGAGAAACATAGGATGTCGAACTTGAGCGAACATACCCGGCTTTGTACAAGATCACGCTACAAGATGGATGATATAACCTCCCCGGTGTAGTCTTTATGCCAATGCAGAGATGATAATGGACGGGTGTTGGTACGTGTAATGTGCTCTCAAGAATTGCGCGCTGCATCCCTTGCCCAGAGGCGATCGACACGATCCCAATGACCAGTAAGCGCCAAGCTATATAAGCCTGATCGAAGTGAGGCCTGTTGTGTTCCTGGAAAATGTGTAATCGGGCCCTTCAAGTTTTCCCAGTAACTTGAAGAACGGGTCCTTCACCTCAAAAGTACCATCATAGCTGCGAGGACTGGCGAGGCCCACCCTTCGATACACATTTGGCAAGTCATCACACTGCTGGAGAACAAGACTCTTGAATTCCACGCCGCCGGAGAATGGTGCAAGCCTTCCTGAGATTGGTACACTCAAGAACAATGGCATGCAGTACAAAGGACCCTCAAGTATGGCCGCAACATCCTAGGTAAAGGGCGGGATTAGCATCACTTTCGAGCCAAAAGTGGAAGTCAATTTCGCTGCGTGAGATGCAAAGTGAGATCGGCATTTCCCGATACGATACAAGGCTTCCGAGACAAGGACGAAACTGGATGAAAGGTTTCCAACATGCACTTACTCTTTCATAATTCAGAGAAATGGAGTGTCTTTTAATACCCGCTTTGAGGACCTTGCGCTCGACCAGAGGGGGATCACTTTGATCTGTTATTTCCATCGGGAAGAGCTGGCCTAGAATATCGAGGTATCCCGCTTTCACTGGACCAAATCCATCGTCACCTTCGGGGTCAATGTGCGCATTCACGACATCTGCCAACGGGTGGAAATCGTCCGGATGATCATAACTAGGGAAGCGGAGAGCTGAGGGACCTGCTTTGGTAGATGCCCAGGACCATGAAGGAGCACAATATATTCTGGGCTTGCCACCCCTCGGTTGAAACCACGCGAGCTGCCGTATCAAGTCCGATTCCCAATGCCCTGCAAGGTACCTAGATTGCATCAGGGGCTGCATCTCTCGTGCTATCCCGGATATTGCAATCAGCTTGTCTCCTTCCTTTGTCAGATTGGTTTTCGCGTAATCCTGCACAACTTCGGCCCAAAGTTTATAATTTCGTTCTTGGAGGGTCCCTGGAACCGCATCTTTTGGTGCATCGGCTTCTTCGCTCTCCTTCGAAAATCCAAGGACGAGGTTGAACGGGTTTGGGGCTTTGAAATGTTTCTGCAACATGGTGTTCTCAGTCGACATCCCACTTGGATAGGCTTCGCATGCTGCCGACTCGTTGCATTCCCAGTACAGTTGAGTTTTGGCAAAGTGCAGAAGCCGTGGCGGTAAGATACGCTATGAAGTGTTCTTAGCTTCAGACCCCCAACGAAGCAATCAATCAACCGAGCGATCATACCTCCTGCTGAACCCATGCTCTTTTAAAGAGCGGAGAATCGCTGACGTCTTGGATCCACTGATCATTCCAGTAGAGATCACACAAGCCATACAGCTGATTTTGACCTCTTTCTCCGTTACCCGGACTCTCATCCGGCGAACCAATCTCGAGATCAGCAAGATCGACGCGTGTTGGGAGGTCAAACACTGGATCACGGTCGTAGAAACACCCGCCATGATCGTCCGCCGAGGCAGTAGCTGCAATATTGCAGAACGAGTACTTGTACACATTACCCATCAAGGACGACTCATGTAACCAATCGGCCTTGGAGTTTTGAATGATGCACAGAGAATCGATCCATAGATACTGAACGTGGAGTCGCCGTGTGACCTTGATGGCATCTTTGAAGGTTCGCGTCATGTCTTCCTCGGGGATCCTCTCGATCCAAGAAGCGAGGTTTTCCGTCATCAGATTCAGTCGCTTTGGATCGGGCCCCCAGCAATGAGATAGGGTGGTGTATGTGACTTGACCAGGCAGCGCCGTTGCTAAACACAGTCGTAAGTCTTGAGCCTCCTCATCACCCACATACAACAAGCGACTTGGCTTCCAATCCTTGTCCTCTGCGAGCCGCGAGCGGTTGCAGGTCGTATGGCGAGCGACACAGGTCTGCAACCATTGGGTCGCAAGGGCCATACTTCCATCAGAGCCCGTATTGACAGTGGAAGGAAATATTCTATCCTGCAGCCCATCTGTCCAAGTCAGCAATCAGACCTGTAGACCAGATCCATTAGAAAGCGGTACCTTCGACTGGCGGTACGGCTACTATCTCCAGGGGAACCGAATGTCGTCGTTGTCCTCTGTATGGAGAGCGAATCTCAAAATATATAACCTTCTTCCTGCGAGGAGACTTCCCTGTAGGCTGTGACTCAGTAGCTGGCGAGCGATTGTCCTGATAGAAATATTCATCTCCCCCGCTACGCAGTACTGCCGGATCTGTCTCTCCGCTCCTCAGAAAGCGTCGACGCAAGCGTTTGCAAATATGACATCCGTCATCGGCAGCATCGCATAAGTCCGTGAGGGTTTTGTGATGCTGGCCACCCCCCTTTTTGGGTTTCGCCCGGATTTGCCTCAAGATAGCGAGACATGGCTGGCAAAACGTGATGGACATTGAAGCCCGCGATCCCTGTAGCATCCAGCGGCCTGCGCTGGACTACTCGAGACAATGTAAGCACGGGGACAGCGTTGTAGAGTCTCATTTAGATCGCCAAGCAGGATGTAAACGACGGCTTGGTGATACTTCATGAGCTCCGACGTCGCACCAATTTGGCTGACTGTGCTGTGAGCTTGAAGGACGCAACATTGAGGGCCGAATTTGAATGCTTGGTGCCAAGCAACCCATCTCGTGAGAAAGATCTAGACCTTTTGGTGCCAAGCGTACTTGTGTCCAGGCAAAAGGCACATTGGGGTTTAGCGGGTACACACTTGAGGCAATTGCTTGCCTGTGGAACTTGGTTCACAAGGGGATGAGGTAATAAAGCCAAACAACGCCGCGATGCGGTTTGTACAATCTTCGCAGTCGTTAGGATGAACAGTGAGTGAGGACGGCCGTAGATGATTACCATGAAAATACTGTCTCCCTGATCCAATCACAATCTTTGAATCACATCTCCACCCCCACAGCATCCAGATTCAGCTTCCCTCCTCTGTCTTCCTGCTGCCCACTCCTATTCATGCTATCACCATCACCACCACCCAAATCCATTCCCCCAAAGATCGCCCCCGCCTCTCCCATATCACCAAGCGACCTCCCCGTGGCCCCCGCTGCTGACCCGGTATACACCATCACCCCTCCCACCACAGCAGCCACGGCGGCCGCACCCACCGCCACCGGCAGCATCAACGTCGCAGCCAACGAATGCGCCTCTCCCTCCACATTCCCTCTCTCTTGTGGCTTAATCTTGATCTTCGGGGCCGCAAGCGGCGTTCCCTCCACGATCTGCCCCACCATGGCCGTTGCGACCCTCGAGACAAGTGGTTGTGGTGTCGAGGGTTTCCACGGCAAAATCCCCCCTCCCCCTCCTTGCGCCATCGCGAGCGTGACATTCCCACCAAAAATATCTCTAACACCACGCTCCACAAACGCGGATAGCGTGGGATATGTCCCCTGAATCCCCTCTTTCAACCACGGCTGCGGCAATTCCGGCTTCAGAGCCAGTGCCAGGTATCCCAAAGTCACTGCATCCAAGCTCGACCATGCCCCTTCCTTATTTGAGAGGAAATACTTTTTGTCGCCCAAAAGCCGGGCAAGGGGGGCACACGCCGCGTCCACCAAGCCATCCAACCGAAACCTCAACCCCGTCCGCTCTTGCTGAACCGTTTCCGTGACGCCCCTGCGCATCCCCTTGAGGAGGTGTTGCGGGATGATTCCCCTAGCCGGATTCGTCGGCTCATCTGCGGAGGAGGAGGATATGGCGTCAAGGTCCAGCGACGATAGGCCCAGGTGCTGGGATCGGACTTTCGCAGCGGCGCGGAGAGAAGGGGGGATGGTATAGGCGAGGGGAAAGGGGAGCGGGGAGGAGAGGGCGTGGCGGGTTGTTGTGGTGTAGTTGGACGAGGAGACGTAGAGGGAGAGGGCGAGGAGGGGGCCGAGGTTGAGGTGGGTGTGGGATGTGAATCTGGCGTTGAGGTTTAGCTGGGGTGGGTAAGAATGGAAGGCGAGGGAGAGAGGGGAGGGAGGCATACGCTATGGCGTCGGCGCGGGCAATGTTGTTGGGGAGGCGGGAGTCGAGGTCGGTGGGGTGGGTGCGGAGGTGGAGGAGGATGGCGTCGAGGCCTTCGAGTGTTTCATGATTTGTGATTAGGGCGGGGAATTCAACTATTGCGCGAGTGACATCCCATCAGCTTTGCATGATACCAGCAATACAGGGTATCAGGAAGGGTGTCTAGCGTGATTTTGGCGCTCTGGAAAGCAGAGGCGTATTCCCACGACTGTGGTTGGAAGATGGAAGGAACTCACGCACTTGCTCCCACTTCATCCGGTGTACTGGCCACGAGCGCCCAGCTGCCCCGAGGGACACTGTTGGACATGTAGGCTACTGCGGCAAGGCATGCTGGATCGCTGGATGGCAGGCCAAAAGCCGGGGGATAGATATGTAACGTGAGGTCTGAAGAAGGCGAGGAGCGCCGTAGGGTGGTGGTGGCGCTGCTGGCAGGTGACATATCTGAAAATGACGGGTCGGGAGGGAAGGGACAAATACGGCTGGTAGTCAATGGTAGTGGGTGGGGTACGGCGTGCTCGTAAATTCTTCTGCGTGGGTTGCCTCAAGGCTCGAAGATTGCTTGAGCGACGGCCAATTGACTGCTAGGGGCAGCATGTAGTCACTGCTGTGTTGCAGAAGGTGCCTGGATTTGTCCCACGGCTAGGATCAAGATTTGACAGAACGATTGGTGTCAACGCTCATTCACCAGACAGAATTCATACGAATGAGCAAGGAACGCGCGTAAACATTCTCGTGCATGTAGCAATGAGCCATGTGTCTCCTTGCATGGGGTTCAGTTGTAACGCGATGCAATGAAGATCACTATTTCGCCATGTACAAAATGTATGGAGAAGCTCCAGTGATGCTAGGCCATGTTAGGCTGAAACGAAGAAGATCGCACTCTCTTGTTGGCGGCCACGAGGTTGCAGGGATCTTCTGAAACGGGACTACCTTCGATGTATAGGGCAGGACAGTAAGGGGCAATGGTTCATGCAGGGTCTTCGTAATTTGTACCCTCGTACTGAGGGTTTTTCGTAAGCTGCATTTGAATCGGAGGCAATCGGTTGGTGCCAGCATGTCACATTCTTACCTGCAGCAGTGACTTGCTAGCATATCGGAGGCTTGAGCTTCGACTACCTGCCACGGCTGGATAGTGTGGGGAAGACGGCAAATACTGGTACTACTTTTTCATACGTCAATGAGAGCAATGGTGGAAGTCGAGTCAGAAAAGTCAAGAGGAGAGTTTTTGATTTTTGAAAGTGGTGCATGACTGAGGCGTTCGCCACTCGCTCTAAGTCGACCGTGCATGCATCCATTGAAACAGCAGAAGGGATGATCTTGAGGTACGAATCATGACAATTGGAACTATGATTGTTTGAAGCAATTGACGTTTGCGCTATCTAATACTCGTTCAGACTCGTACAGGTTGCGCTCTGTCCATCCCCGAAGCCACGTCGAGCTACACCCAAAACTTTCCACAACATCTTATGTGAGATAAAGCCATCGCCGCAGATCCGATAAAACATCTGGTACGAGGCGGTGACCGGGCCGAACGGTTGAACAACCGTGTTCGAGGCCATGAGTGAGTTCGAGGTGCGAAAGTGAATCCAAGCAAATCCCGCCAAGGAAATGTGCTGTTATGGAAGGGTTGAGGCCCACGTGCGAAGGATCCAGAGACATGTCGAAGATGGTGGGACGCTCGAGGTAATGATTTGTCCGATGCCCGGCATACCTGTGCCGCATGCAGGTTTGTCGTGCTTCATGCAGCGTCCTCGTATGCAGGTCCCTTGGACGTAGCAGCAAGTGGGGGTTGTGATTGAGAGAACAAAGCCGGAACGATGCCGCGGTCGACGGCGTTAGAGTTCAAGACAGGTTTTGTGTATGATGATCCGACAGCCGGCTGTCTGTATTGAATATCTGTGCGCATGCGTAGGTTTTGAGCAGCTCGCTCCACAAGCTGGTTTCGGAGCGTCGTGCTTTTTGGTGAAGACTACTCAGATTGGAGTGGCTGTCCATTGGACCAAGCCAGGGTTCCTGGTATGCTCAGAGCATGAGGATAGTGCTTGCAAGCGATGCATGCTTCTGCCCACGGTGTTGTTCTCTGATCGAAACTGGTGTTGTATACCATGAAAATTGTAATTGGGCCTCTCGAAAGGTCTATTATCGTTTGGGGACTGGAGGCAGTGGTCGGTTTGGTGGAGGACCAGGGCATGGGGGATATGAGTTTGCGGCAGGCATGTTGAGAAATGGATTAGGTTGTTGAAAAGTGGGAAGACAACAGAGAGGTTGAGTGATGTTTGTGTGATGGAAGCTTGTAGTGCGAGATCAGGTCAATTGGTTGTGGATTGGAAGAGAAGACTGAGAGTGGGAAGATAGGGACGTATTTATAATTTTCTTATAGAATCAGCATCATACCTCACAAGGCTCGAATATTAATAGTAGACAGGGATCATGAACAGGCACCAGTCCATATCTCACGGAGAGTTTCCCGAGGTGCCCACTCGGCCTGCTGGCACTTCCTTTCTTTTTCGCCCTCATCATTTTACTTCTTATGTGTGTCTGGGATCTGCCTATGTCAGAAGTCAAAAAGCTAGTCTGAAGACTAAGGTTTGATGATGGAGATACGGTGGCTGATGGGCAATGGTGGTACCAACCGTACCATTCGGTACCTAGCAAGGGCGAGCTATTTTAGTTCCACGAGGTTTTGCGCCCTGAAAATCATGGGCTCCACCCTGTCGATTTTCCTGGTTTCTGCTTTCGGTGTGCGTGAAGTGTGGATGCAGGGATGAGGAGACTCCTCGTAATTTAAAACACGCTTGAGCACGAAACATTACTCATCCTCAATCGTTCAACGCTTCTGACAGGCTGCGCTGTTTTCCTTCATCTATTTGTGCGTGGCCACATGATTCGGAGAAATGACGAGGCCGTAATCCTCGGGCCCCTGCAGCGTTTTGAATCCTTCCAATTGAATCCAGAAGATCTCTTGACAGGGGTCAATCATCAATCACCAGAATTGGCGGTGTGAAGAGAAGCTCCGCTGTCGCCACTTCCTTCAGCTGGGCATCGAGAGACATGACGGTGCAGATTCCATTGCGCCGTCAGGCGAGGAGTTTGATTCGCTTGCAAAGGACTCGCCCTGCGGGACCTCGCCGATTTCTCGAAACATCATGAGACATCATATATGACTTTCGACGAGTCGCGTCGTCCACGTAACCGCGTTATCCGGCACAAGGACGAGGCCATGGATTGTGGGCACATGGATCTTTGGCTAGCATTTTTGGCCACTTTAGCATGGCCGTCACACCGAACGTTGGCGGCATCTTACATGAGGCCGCTCATAACTTTCTGACCCCCAATTCTCCTGGCACCAGATGGACGCATGCATACGAGTGTGAGCTGACGAGCACCAAGCCCACCAGCTGCATGTTGTCATTCAGCCCAGGCTTGTACGCGAATTCGTGAAAATTACGAAAGCGCAGAATACAAATTTGCCACTTCGAACCTCGGCGTTGCGACCGGAAATTGCACTCATGCAAAGGTGAAACCCCCCTTTCCGGCCCCCTATCTCACCCCCTTTACACGTCTGTTGGTGAAAGGAAGTTCGATCAAGCTCATCACTTCATTCATCGTTTCGGGCTTGGGCTTGTGCACTTGGAGGTCGACATGATGGCTGCTCTATGATTAGCAATGACCAAATGCAGTCACAATATCGTCCAGCGTTGATCCTGGGATCACTCGCATTCTCCGCTTTGGGGAGCTCCCAAAGGGCCAAGGCTGATGCCTGGCCTTAGATAATCGCAGTGGCGCAACCTCATATTGGCACGTTAGTCGCCTTGACGGTCGCTCTGGAGCCAGTATCTATTGTCTTGCGCTCGTAAGATTACTGTTTGTATACGAAGTGCTCCCACACCTCACCTACCAATGGTGATGCGATTATACGAGTCGCATCAGCATCCACCAACAATAACTCGAATTCTGACTGGTCAAGCGATGATGCAAGGGCCAAAAATCTCAAGGGGAGCACAAGGGCGACCACGTGGCTCTGGCTGCAGCTAGAGGATTAGGTGCAGATTGCACCATTGCCACGCGATACCCTGTTGAGCTTGAGCAAAGGTTTTTATGATGAAGTTGGCAAAACTTGGTTTGAATCTTTGGTACGGTACTCAACGGCCGCCGCATTGGATCCAATCCACCCCAAGTGCCGCCAAGTCCCATGCTTCAACTGCTACAGACATCCATACGGGCCACGACACTCCTTTTTCAGGTATTACGTTGCTTTGACGGCTAGAGATGCAATCATACTCCGCACGAGATGCCATCTGCAGAAAGATGGTTGAAACGCGTCGGCGATCAGAAGTCGGAGTTCAATCCTTCGTGCAATGCGTTGCAAACCCACCATCCTTTGCGTCCAACCCCGCCTTTTATTCCTACCGCATGTCTTACGTCTCAGCTATCCTTCCGCTGCATGATTTACAGCGCATGAACGAGGATCATGTTGCGGAGATACCGTGTTGGAAAAATCGCGCATCCAAGGCGTGGATTGATTCCAGCTTGTGATATCCACCACGGGCTTGCTCGAGCTGGATTGCGCCAATTCTTTCCTTCCGTGCGCTGCTTTCTGTTCAAGGAAGATGCGCGGACATGCCTCTAGAGCGCACTAAGAACCAGAAATTGGCCACGTTCCTGCGGAAGGGTGGCATGGAACCCATTTCGGGTCATTTTTCACGTGGCCTTTACAAAGTCCGTGCTTTCCAATCTCACACCGGGAAGACAATCTCGCTACCCATGCAAGCCACGAATTGCAATACCCATTGCCCAAAACGCCCTGGCATGGATGGACGGATGGGCTTCGTGCTGCAGCCTCGACTTTGTCGTGTTTCAAACCACTAGTGAGTCCTGGTACAGTGGTATCACTGCTGATACCTGAAAACTCTGGAGGTGGTCGGCCAAGAACACTATTGTTTGACAGAAGATCCAGACCGTGCGGTCTTCGTTTCCCAGTTTCCTTGCTTATGCGGCCTTGTGGCGTTCGTGCAAAACAATGAAGCTGCACAGAGAAGAGGGGCGGGCGCCAGATCTTTACCATGACAAACGAGAACGAGAACGGGTGCAATACAAGGCTGCTGCATAACGATCGGAGCTCGCAGCTGAGACTGCAGCAATTGAATGTGCAGCTCTGAACCTGACAGCCACCACCGGGGCCCACCGTGATTGTTACGCATCACTGCAACATCGCCTGCGCCCGCATGAAAGAGACTGCTGAGTGCTGACTGCTGATCCTTCCGGCGAACCACACATCATCTACTCAATGTTCTGCTCGCTTATCGGATTTCCCCTCAGACCTCTGAAAATGTCGGAGAAAGAGGTGGTCACGCTTTGACCCTCCATGTTTTGAGACAATTGCGTTGCGACTCTGTCTGCAGTGTAATGACTCTTCGGGATCAATGATTGTCGTCCCGTCCATCCAGTCGAGATTCTCTTATCGTCACCACAGGGTGGCGGGAGAGCTACACAAAAACCGCGCAATGCACTCAGCTTCCGTATCCACGGACGGACTTGTCAAGATGAGAAACTTGTCAGCAACCTTCCGAAAATAAAGACTCGGTATCGGCCAGCCATCATACTCACTCGATCTTCGATGAGCGTGCACAAGGCTTTGGTCGAGCGAATCACATGATCTGCAGCCAACGATGGTCCGCTTTTTGCTTTGATCGCAATGATCCAGATCTCTCCTGTTCATGGATCTCCTCCAGTCAATCCCAAATCAATGAAGCCAGTCTCCTCTTCCACAAAATGTTCATCCCTCCCCTGCCTCCATCCCTTGATCATCCTGCTGCCGTATCTGCGTCCCAATCCACTCTTCCATCATCGCTTGCCCAGCGCCACCAGCCAACTCCCTGCCTCCCTTCGCACCAGTCCCGCGCCGCTTAACCACCAAGCAGAGTATGCGGCCGTAGATACTAAAGCCCTCATACGTTGTATCGAACGCCCCCTTCTTCTTCTTCTCATCCTCCCCCTCGCCATCACGCCGCATAGCGACCCGTCGCCGCTGCCTCGACGTCATGGGATTGTCCCGCTCAAACGCGTATCCCTCATCATCCTCATCATCATCCTCACCCTCCCCATCTCGCAACTCAACCGGCATCCCCTCCGTCCCATCCTCCCTCTTCACTTCCACCCGCCCCTCCCCCTCCCCTTGTTCCAGTGGTATATCCCCCAACATCTGCCCTTCCTCCTCTTCCTCCTCTTCCGCGATCTCCACCACCCCCACCCCCTCCCCCTTCATCTCCCTACTCCTCACACAGACAGCATGCCCCACACTCCCCCCACCCCCAGCCCCTCTTTCCGTCAAAAACACACTAACCTCGAAATCCTCCCCCACCACCGTATCCTTAGTCGCGCCCTTTTTCTTCTTACTCTTAGAACCCTTGGCGCGTTCATTCTCCTCGCAGAGTTTGGGCAGGACGAGGGGGCGGATGGCGGAGAGTATGCGCTGCAAGGGTGTGGAGGTGGTGGAGGAGCGAATGATGAGCCAGCGGGGGATGTCGGAGGGGTTGTCCATGTAGATGCGGAGTTCGAGGACGGAGGAGCGGGTGATGCGGAGGTAGCGGCGGAGGGGTGGCATTGTGTGGTGGTTGTATTGGGTGACTCCGGGGCATTCTATGGGCGAAGGCGGTGTAGAAGTTTCATAGCATCCAACGGAGCAATAGCGGGGGGTGGGGGGGCCGCCCTAGGGGATTGACGGCGTGTCCTTATCGCACCTTATCTTCGGCGCTAATGGGGGGAAGGCTCAAGCTTTCCTACGTCACACACACACACAAAACATTGAATTTTGCTATCTTTTACACCGACGAGTTTCAATATTTGCCAACGACATTCAATTGCTTTGTACCATTTCGCTCTCACTTTCCTATACCCAATTATAATCTACATTCGTCAGCCACCACGTCGTCACCGATTTTGCAGAAGATATCCACAATGTCCAAAGGTTCCGTCTGCCTCGCCTACAGCGGTGGATTGGAGTGAGTCTGCGCACGTCGAAACTACTCTGAAGAGCTTCTAACTAATCATGTCATCACTTATTCTAGTACCTCCATCATCCTCGCTTGGCTAATCGAACAAGGCTACGACGTAGTCTGCTTCTGCGCCGATGTTGGACAAGAGGAGGATTTTGAGAGGGCCAAGGAGAAGGCTGTAAAAATTGGGGCCAAGAAGTGCTACGTCGAGTAAGTGTGGGCCTTGATGATGATTCCATGCGGAAGAGTACGGGCGGAAAACGAGGACACCCGAGCACTTGAAGGCGCTGAATATGATCCATAATCAAAAACGGGCGTCGGTAATTATAACAAGAGAAGGGTCGTTGAAGGTATAGAGGCTAACACGTTTCAATTTATAACAGGGATCTAAAGAAGGAGTTCATCGAGGAGCAGTGCTGGACAGCAATACAGTGCAACGCTGGTACGTGGTATGAAGGCATCTGAAGCCGTCAAAATCAACAGGGTTTTCATGAAGTGAAAAGCAAAAGGCATACGTTGAGCAAGAAGGGACCAAGCCCTGCTGACAAATGGCATTCATGGACAGTCTACGAGAACGTTTACCTCCTAGGCACGAGTTTAGCGAGACCGGTCATGTAAGCACGCTCTTGGGGCCAGGAGGTGGTGCTTCGGACATATGACTGACCCTGCTATGAACAGCGCCCGAAAACAGATCGAAATCGCAAAGAAAGAGGGTTGCATAGCAGTCTCGCATGGCTGCACTGGTAAAGGCAATGATCAGGTGCGATTCGAGCTCGCTTTTTGTAAGTCGACATTGGAGGTTCTGCTCTTCAAAAGTGCGTGCGCCTGACGTAGCTTCAGATGCTCTGCAGCCTAGTATCAAAGGTATCAATGCCACAAAGTAATCCGCGAACGTGAGCAACCTGACGTATTGCAACAGTCATTGCGCCATGGAGAGATCCAACATTCTAGTAAGAATTGGCACCAAGATGAAAATGGTCTTGCGGGTCACGAGTGGTGTCGCTGATATCGTTTGTCTCGCAGTGAGCGCTTTGCTGGTCGAGCAGCTCTCCTTGACTACGCGGCTGAGAAAGGCATCCCCGTCACCTCCACCAAAGCCGCTCCATGGTCGATGGATGAGAATCTCGCACATTGTTCCTACGAAGCTGGCATCCTGGAAGATCCAGACATCACCCCTCCCGAACACATGTGGAAGTTGACGATAGACCCAATGAAAGCGCCCGACAAGCCTGAAGACTTCACCCTCGAGTTTTCAAAAGGCATTCCGACAAAATTGACGATGGAGGAAGGCGGCAACAAGAAGACGATCACTGATGCAGTCGAATTGTTCTTGGCGGTCAATGCGATCGCGAAGAGAAATGGCGTCGGAAGAATCGATATTGTGAGTCCAGAAGCTCGCGAGATGTCCACATGCTGACGTAGCAATCACGGTATTTAGGTTGAGAATCGCTTTATCGGCATAAAGTCCAGAGGCTGTTACGGTATGGTACTCTTGCTATTTAACTTGGCAGCTTTGATAACATTGTGAGCAGAAACGCCCGGCTTGACTTGCCTTCGCTCGGCACATATGTTCGTCGTCTCAGATATCAGTTTGGCTCTTGTAATGTAGCTGACGATGAATAGCGACCTCGAAGGCCTGACCTTGGACCGAGAAGTCCGCGCTTTGTATGTCCAAACTATGACCCTAATTATCTGTATCGTATGCTGATAATTATACTTTAGGAGGGATCAATTTGTAAACAATTACATTGACGTTTGTCATAAACGCAATCAAGCTAATCAGGGCTCAGGTTACTTTCAATTATTCAAAAATCCTCTACAACGGCCTCTACTTCTCACCAGAACGAGAGTTCCTTTCTTCATCAATCACCGCCTCTCAGCTCCGTAGGTGAAAGTCTTCATGCCTCCTTAATGCCGCATCTGGATATTCAATCCGCACAGTCCTTTTACACCTAGGGATTCTGCTGATACGCTGCGTTGTTCCAGATGTCAATGGCACCGTCCGGTGTCGCGCTTACAAGGGAACTTTCGCCGTTCTAGGTCGCAGCTCCAGCTCCGAGAAACTGTATGACATGAGCGAAAGCTCGATGGACGAGATTGGCGACTTTGCGCCCAGTGAGACTGGCGGCTTCATCGTAAGCCCCCTCTCGTGGACTTCATTACGCCCTCTTCCTCCCATGTTCGTAGCACAAGAGGCTAACTTTGCGATACACAGGGCGTGCAAGCGATTCGCTTGAAGAAATACGGTAGCATGAAGAGCGAGGCCGGGGAGAGGATGTGAAACGGGAGGGTAGACGGCAAAGCAGACCAAAGGTCAATGGTGGAGGACAAAAAGGTCTTGATTTTCTAGACCGGAGGGTGAGAATCTATCAGGATATGAAATCCGTGAGAGGAGAATCTGCAGACAACGCTTCGGTGACTTTCGACTGATATCCCGAATAGATCAAGCGGTAGGCTTTGGATCTTTCTTACCTGCTGTCTTCTCCCATTACATCATTCATTCTTTTGTGTCCTTGAATGATGATCAAGGTGCCAAGCTACAGTTCGAACTTGCCGAGAAGTGACATTGGAAAAGGTCTCCAAGGCAGCAGTCAACGAGAGGTTCACAGAATCTAGGACCCGATCTTGATCACATCTCCGATTTCGCCACCGGCGGCCCAACATGTAGTCTTTGCAATTCACATCGATATTTCGTGGTAGACTGTCGAACCACTGAGTGTTCAAGGATGTCGGTCAACGGCTTACCTACCCATCCTTAGCACGCCGCAAATGAGTAAGGTACACAAAAATCTAGCCTTGTCCGTTTTGCTTGAGCGATCCTTCTCCTATCTCCTTCGCGCCTGATTGGCTTAGAAAGATGATTTGATATGTCTTTCCAGGCATTATGGTGCTTTTCTGCAACTTGCGTTTGCGAAGCCAGGTATCATAGATTCGCCGTCGCTTGATCACCCATTCTGTACAGTCCTTTGATCTTGATAGGGTGCGGATCAGTCAATCTATGCTACAATCCTCTCCGGTTGGATATCTTATGAAGACCGAGGAGAAATCTCAAGGGAGAGGCTTCTGGATGGTGACAGGCCTCCTCCATAAGCCGACACAGATGGTGTCGTTGTGCGCCACTGCAAAACCCGAACTGGCACAGTATCATCCGTGCGGCGTCTGACGATATCCGATGAAGTATCCTGGGTGTTCGATGACGAGGAGCACTTCCGATCATGCTGGCTGTGCTTGTCTGCGAAAAACCTTCACTATGTGTCTGTGGCAGTCTCTAATTCAGCCTTTGGGACTGTTGCGAACTCCTCGGAAATGAGAAAGCTGAAGCAATATCTTTTCCTGTGGGTGTTCCTAGGGTATCAAATCAACAGTCCCTCGAATACTGGCGCCGCGGAGATGTTCAGCTCGTACGATATCAGCATCTGCCGCCGCCGCCGCAACCACCATCAAATACGAGCGATAGCACGGAACCGTCAAACCCTCCCGAGCGAGGAGTATGGAAGCAAACGGAAGCCGGCATGAACCTATCCATTGGGGGAAGCTTGACCCTCATACGGTTATGCATCATATTGCAGACACTAACACCCCGGACCAAGCTTTTCGCCCCCTGTTCCATGCCGCAGTCATTGATCGACGAATCAACTGGTGACCAGAGATGCTTATCTCAGCATTGGCTATGACCATGCGGGGCGCATAGCGTCAGCTTTCTCCAGAAAAGGCAGCTTGATATCTAGCTGCAGGTCAACGCTCCAAAAGGGGGAGGCACTTATCCTAACACGGAGGCTCGGAAGACACACCTGCACGCAAACCCCTGCCGCTGGGAGTGCCGCTAGAGCATGGACTATTGCATGTTTTTTCCTTCCGTCCATTTGGGACTTGTAGATATTTGCGCGTTCTGATGCTCGTCTCTATTCATTTCAAAATGTGGAGGGTAATGTGCCTACAGTTTTGGCTTCTTATCAAGCAAAATTATGTTCACATCCAGTGTCTGCATGACCAAAGACAGGGGTAGTTTCCTTGATGGTTTGGAGGCCCCCTTCCATTGCAGGAGCGTACAGGTCTCCAGGGAGATTGTCGTCTGTATTGCGAATCGTGACAGAGTCTTCAGTAAAACTTGTCCACCTGCTGTCCTATAGAGCGGAGAAGGCAAGTGGATACCGTGATGAACAATCCCAAACAAACTCAATGGCCTGGCATGGCAAGACAGATCTCATGGAGCACGCGCGATGTCCAGCAGCGAAGGTTTCCAGCGGCATCCGACGTCAGCTTCTCCATCACGACTGGTCTTGTTTCTTTCAATAAGAGCGGGAGACTGCATATCTTGGCGCTGGAATTCTGGAGCTTATCGACACTCCACACATAAACTTTGTGTTTCTCTTATCACGCAACGTCAATGCTAGGCCTGACATCCCTCCATGAACACCACATCGGGGTGTACGTCGCAGGGGTCAGCTGGCATGAGATGGAGTAGCACATCCTTGCTGGGTCGGATCAAGTATCTGCCACATTGCTCTCGAGACAGACCACCAGACGTCGATCACGAAATGCTCGACAGGGGACCAGATAGCATGCGTTCTCCGAGGAAAAAGGGATTTGAAATTGTGCCTCGAGAACATTGTGAGCCGAATGTGAAGCTATATATTCTTCGTCAAGCTCGCCTCTTGCTCTCGACTCATCCCAACCAAATCTACTCCTCTGCACCTTCCACACAACAACCTCTGGTCATTCTGCCATTGTTTACAACAACTCTATATCCGTTGAAATCAGGATGCGGACAGCTTTACTCCTCTGCACTCTTGGCCTGGCAGGCCTTGCAGTGACAGGCCCTTGCCCTTTCCATGCGCTCCAAGAAGCTGCTGCCGAGGGGCGCCTCAGTGCTCGCGAGGCAGACATAGTCGACAAAATGGCCCGCGACCCGTCGTACATTCCAGCCTTGGACCCCGAAGCCGCCGCTCTCATCAAACGCGCGGCCAAAGACGACCCTGAATCTGAGGCCAACGGGGATCCAAAAGTTGCCCGCACGGTAGAGGCACGAGAGCTGCCGATCATTGGAGGCGGCTTGCGTAAGGCACTTATCATCCATTGACTCTACATTTCAAAGCACTGACTGCGACAACTCTGGCCAGTTGATGGCGTGCTACAGCCCCTCACCGGTGCCCTTGCTGGCCTCGAAGTGCCAACGCCTCAAGAATTCGGCCTCCGCGAGATTCCGGGTGATGATGCTTTCGGTGAAGCACACAAATTCGCGGCCCCAGGACCGACCGATGTTCGAGGTGGATGCCCTACCCTGAACACCCTTGCCAACCATGGTATCCTTGATCGATCGTAAGTTGGCCCCCTGACCACATGATGTGACGACGAATCGACCTGCCATTCAACGCTGATATTCGTCAAGGGGTATCACTACCTTCGCGGATGCGGCAAACGCGGTCCAGATCGCTTACGGATTTGGCTACGATCTGTCCGTGTTCCTCTCCGCCCTTGGACTCGTCGCAGGTGGCGATTTACCCACTGGGAAGTATTCTATCGGCGGTGGTACGTCCTGACTGCAAACCCCTCGCCCCCACCCTCATAACAAAAATCCCACGAAGCTGACCCACCTAAAAGAGGACTCCCGCGTGCCCAACACAATCGGCCCCGCTCTTGGCCTCTTCAAACACGGCACCTTCGAGATCGACGGCTCCATCACGCGACAGGACGACTACTTCGGCAACGAAGCCACCTTCCAACTCTCCCGCTGGAACGCGCTCGTCTCGCAAGCCAACGAGCTCAACGGCGGGCTCTTCGGCCGCGACCTCTTCACGCGGGAACGGTACACCACCTTCAACACCGCACGCTCCACAAATCCCGTCTTCAACGGCGGGGCCAAGCAATTCGCGGTCGGGCTCGCGGAGCGCGCGTTCGTGTATCGCGCCCTTCCCAATGGGACGAACCCGGATGTTGCCAACTTTGAGAACATCGCGCCATTCTTCTTGAACGAGACATTTCCGCGGGATTGGTTTCGAAGGGCGACGCCGTATAGTCTGGCGAACCTGGGCCCGGATTTGGTGGATTTGTATACGGGCAATCCGACGCCGATTGGGGCGAATGAAGGGTTGAACAATTTCGTGCCAGGGGATATAAGCGAGTACGTTATCCCTCCCCTTTCCCCGAATTCCCTATCTCCATTTCCCCCCGAGCCTCTCAGGACTCCCCCAGCTGACACACTCGCAACGCAGCTTCGGCACCACACCCAACTCCTACCTCTGCTTCCTGCTGCAGACGTTCTTCGACACCGTGCCGGGCCAGGTTCAACCGGCGCTGCTCGAGAATGTCGATCTCTTCACCGCGTTTGCGAATGCGGTGGTCACTCCCTTCTTCCAGCCGTTTGGATGTCCCGGGTTGATGAATTTCACGGTCGCGGGAGATAGTGCCAATGCGGCGCCCGGAGATAGTGCGGGGGGGAGTCCGGTCAATGGGGTTTATCCTTGAAAGGGGGTGGTGAGGTGAAATTGTGGCATGGAGGGAGTAAGAGGGGATTGGGTAGGGGGGTTTTCAATAATGATTGGGGGGATTGGGCATAGGGCATGCTGGTCATTGTTAGGCCGAGAAAGAGAAGGACGGCAAACATTCATTTCTTTGTGCCTTGATGATATGACGCTATCTGCATGGAGAATGAGGTAGGGGTAGGCGTTTGTAATGATGAGGAACGAAACGCTGTAACGAAGAGGATGGCAGAAGTGAGCGTTCCAAACCAATGTCAGCCATGTTCTCCTTTCTTCTCCAGAATTAGCGGGATCCATTGCACCGTCTTCCCTCTTGATTTTGGCCTGTCCAAATGAAAGCTTAGGCACGGCTTCAGGCTGGTGAGGAGTCTGTGTTAGAGAGAGCTTGCGATAGCACCGACTTGGCGACAGTGAGCTTGCAATAGTACTGCGAATGAGTCAAAGAACATCGCACTACTTATAAGGTGGACTGCAAGGAAGAGGTACCTTTGCGCACAAAAAGCGGTAGGGTGGTACCGAGGTGTTGCAAGACAAAAATGAAAAATGCGATGAGGCACTTTTGTCACGGTACGCAACCGCAATATCATTTGGAAGTCCGACGCTAAGTTCAATGTGGCGAAGATTAAAATTCCTATTGTTTATTAGGGAAATGTGTGACTTTACTGGCGCTTCGGCACGCATACACATTTTCTACTTTCTGTTTTCCATTCCTGATTCCACACAATACAAGCAAGTAACAAATCTCAACGTCATCTACAAGTACCAACATCATCCAGAAATATCAGGGTCGCTAGATATTCACCATATCTCGACATCATCTGGAGATACCAGGGCCGCCGCTCGGGCAGCAGCCTGGAAGATGTTTTGGGATTCTCTACCCCCAGAGATTCAAACACATATCCTGGAAGCCCTTGTTCTTGAAGATTCCGCTCGTTACGCTTCTATCTGTCGAGCATGGCAAGAGTTCATTGAGAAAAGAAACTTCGCTCGGATCAAAATTACACGATCACGCCTTGCTGATTTCGATATTGTTCACCGCCATCGGCATCTAGTTAAACATATATGGTTCTCCATAGAGCCTTCTGAATACTATTGCCCGCTTTGTGGAGCTGAGGGGATCTATGATCAGCATCAAGTTCCAACCATAATTATCAGGAAGGCAATCCAGGATTTAGTAATCCAACTAAGTACATGGGAACCAAGCGACGGGTTGGTACTCGATATTAGCATTAAGTCTCCCAGAGCCCGGTTATCCAAAAACATTCAGTATGGACCTGGGTTTATTCCCGAACCCAAGAAGACCAAAATTGTTCAATGCTCACATTGGCTCCACGATCCAAACCTCCGGGGTGCGGCTTTCTATTTGATCGATGTTACCACCTACGTACCTGAGCCCGAATTCAGCCAAGAACTACCAAAGGCTAAAGCTGTCACAAGCCTCCTTCTACGTCGACAGACGCGCCGCCCTTGGATGCCAGAAGTAGTCGAAGAGCTTCTGGATATGCTTCCTGAGGTCCACGAGATCTACTACGAACCTTGGAAAGGCTGGCGTCAAATGGAAGAAGGACTACCCACCAATGCAATCCGTCTATGCAAGCCACTTGGATCCAATCAAATGAAGCGAATGGTGATATTCGAGGACTTCTATCGCAACAATCCCCCAGCCATATCCTTAGAGGTACAAGCCGCAGAGGTTGACGCCCTTGTCAAAGCCAGTCTCCGGCTTGAGTATCTATCAATATCGTTCGTCTCAGATGCCTCACATTTCTTTCATGCGTGTGAGAAATGGTGTATTTGGCCTAGGCTGGAATCGCTCGCTCTGACCTCGAGCGTTCTGATACCTCAACAGCAGTATGTCACCAATCTTCTTGAAGCGGCTGCCCTAGTGACTATGAAAATGCCACGATTAAAGTCGATGGAGCTCTGGAACGGAGGGGCTGGGTTTGCGGGTGTTTTCCAATACCAAATACTTGACCGGGCTGTCAGGATTACTTGGCGAGGTACTTGGAATCTGTTACTAGAGCCTTCCGTTCTGGAAGCATGGCAAGCTGTGGCATCCGAGCGGGTGGGCTGCAAGCTTCAGGTCGTTACAGAGATGTTGGATGTCGCTGTTACATCTCATAGGGATGCCATTCGTCCTCTTCGGCTTCTGAATACCGTCGCTCATCCCGTTTCGTTGTGGCAGATCCAAAAGGAGGCTACTCCATAAAGGCGACGGCCCGCTTCCTTAGATAGCATCAATCCTGGCGCATGGCGGCTGGCTTACCTTGATCTAGAGGCTCTGACATGTGACGCAGTTCCGGTCGCTCGTCATGCCCTCATCTCTGCAAAGCTGCAAATAAATGTAGAGATAGAAGCTGCCGCGTTCATGATCTGAATGATGAAGGGGTGGATCACGCCGAATAGAAGCTCTTGAATATGTTTCCTTCTCTTTCCCTGCTTGTGGTGGATCGAGATCGCAGTCACAATTCGTGTCTTTGTTGCGCTTTTCTTCCACATTATGCAATGTCATATGACTAGAGATAGGAATGTGCCAAAATGTCTACACTCTGTCATGAAACAGTGACAAGTACGTCGCGGCAGCTGATGAGAGAATCAAAAGGATTTATCCAACATCACGTTAGGATGGTCGAGACTTACAGGTAAAGCATTGGCGTTTCGTCAACACACTGTCTAGCGCAGTCTGCGACAGATAGTGGCGAAAGGGTCTGGATACTACAAGAACTGACCGTTGCCCCTCGTTGTCGCAGAACTTATCATTCGAATTTGGAGATCTAGTGCCAGAAGATCTTCTTGGATTCTTGGTTAGGGATGCCCTTGCGATGTTTCAGAAGAACACAAAACAAAGGCTGAAGGTCCATCGGAGGACTTTTCATATTCCCTAAATACTCTTGGTGCCAAATTCTAGTTTGGGTGATCGACCTCAAATCGATCATCAACCAAGCGGACCAAACTATCTCCGGGACACTGTCAACGCGTTGCGTCACTTCACGTCGGAACTAGCAGACGTATCAGCAGACCTCGCAAGCAAAAAAAACGGCCTCTAATCCCACTACGACTTTCGCACTTCGTAAGCCCGCGTTGGAGAACCTCAATGACCCCACTTCCACTCAAAATGCAACTCTAGCCATCGTCTCTCCGGGAGCTGCATTCTGCCAAACATCATCGTTGAGTAGTTTAGTATGTTGGAGAAGGCACGACCACTCTGTGCGGTTGCGCGAGCAAAATCTAGATTCAATCAAGCTATCTATCATTATTTGAGAGCTAAGGCCTAAAAGAATCTGCCGATCGTCGTGGGCATTCCAGGGACATTGACTCCCATACCTTCTTACACTGTCATCCTCACTGGAGGCCTGCCGACAAACCCATCGTTGGGGTCCTGGTTGGGATCTTGTCGTTGCTGCTTCAGCGAGACCACGGTCGTCTTGCTGATCTCGTCTGTGGGGCGTTGAAGACTGGCTTCAGGCGCACCGATACTTACCTCTGTGTAGTTGTTATCACCTATTCGGGAGTACGGCCCCTTCGCTGGTGGCAAGGGCGTTAGTCGGAGATCAGGACCGCTCTTGCCCTCTTCAGATCTTTCGCGATGGTAGTATCTCCATCTTAAGAGCCTGCTCCTCAACGAGCCGTGTCTCATCTGGTGGAAAAGGGGTTTCAAAGTCGGCATGCAGGCGGCTATGATCCCGAGTTTCTCTTCCAGAGAGGCCCAGATGACCAAGTCGACGCCTTGCCAAGTGATATCGGTCGACGCAAGTTTCTGAAGATAGACGGTACGCACAATCGCACAGAGGCCGCTGAAGAAGCCCATGCCCATCAGGCAACAGATGCCAGCTTTGATCCTTGAGCTCATCTGTATGTTCCACAAAAATACAATGGGAAGTGTCGCGAGAACCCAGTCGCAGAATGCGGAAGTGGCGCCATTGAAATCGCCAACCCGTATTTGGACGTATGGATTCCAGCACTTTCCTGGTATAGTGCGGTTCCACAGCTTTTCTACCGGTTGACATTGTACAAATACAAGCACAGCCGCAGGTATTTGTGTCACCATCACAAATACCATAAAGGTGTACAATCCCCATCTCCAATGTTGCTTCGTGCTGAAGATGCGAAGCAAAAATATGCAGATTGAGATCCTCGTGAAAGTGGTTGAGACTATGGCGAGAAATTCAGTCATGAAGAAGTATTTGAGAGCCAGGGTCAGTCGCTGTGAGTATTGCAATATCAGCTTCACACTCCAGTAGCCACGCCGCTTGTGAGAATGCTCCTGTACATCCGGGAATCATCTACCCGCAACCTTGTGATAGTGGACGTCCCGCAGAGACCGTTATGAGGGCTTGAATTGAAAAGGGATCTCCTCAAGCGACCCTACACAAAGGCTTCGATTGAAGCCACGCAGTAGCAAAACGAAACCTACCTGAAGCTCCATCGGAGACTGCGTAAGGTAGAAAATATGCCTACCAATGCCATAATTGACGTATATAACATTAAACACAAAACTGGTTATCGAAACGGCCTATTCAGTGAAAAGTTGTCAGTCTGTTTGGCGGACTTTGGCGTCCTCTGAGGGTACTCACGAAGCTCAAGACGATGAATAAGTCGTCCAAACCCAGCCGCTTCTTCATAACGCCTCTCACATAAAGTCGCAATACAATAAGAATGAGAATCAAGGCACTGAAGAACGCGTTGATAATTATGGATTGGTAGCCTCTGCTGCGGTCACCGTCTTGAGGTGGGATTATGGCCTCCATGGTCTTTCAGAAGAGTTGGCGATGCACCTCAAACGACGCACTACGAAAAGTCCTCTGCCAGGCACAGGTGAATGTTGAGAGTGATAGTCCTGAGAATAAAAGAGCAGCTCGCTCATCCCTTATGACTTTCGTTCATGTGGCACACCTCGTCTTATCAGCGGCACGGGCAAAAACGCAGAGGACCCACTGGCAATATCTGGTATTACGGACGTACGGAAGATGGACTGGCGAGTCTGTGAGCTGCTGACATATGAGCCCTATGCAAATAAGGCATTGCGCCGAAGAGTTGTGCCAACTGATTTGCAGAGAGAGCTTAGAGTACCACGTCGAATGCGGATTTTGTCGCACGACAATTCTGCATGCATATCTGACGGCGAAAGTCTATTTCCAAAGTGGCTTCTCGACCAGACCTTAAAATTTCTATGGCTCCTCAGGACCAAACAACTGCAAGTAAAGGTGGCGTGGAGGCTGGTTCCGGACAAAAAAAGATGGGTTCACTTTGCGCTAAGTATGCAGGTTCCCAGAAGCGATTGACGCTTGATGGGTCCGCCGCACTGCTTGATATGCATACCGGCACACGGTAATCAATGTGTGGACGGACTTGTCCAGTCTGCCAAGGAGCTGCATCCGAAATGCAGTCATCAGTCGGCAACGACTCCGAAAAGAACGTCATCCTACGTACGTAGTCCCTGCCTAAAAACCCAAGATAGGAAGGTGATATGTCTGATGGTCGATGACCATGGAGTACAGAGAACGATCTCCACCAGCGTCGCGGTCCAAAGGACCAGTGTTGAGCTGTCAGCAGCCTTCATCAAAGGCCAAAGACCCCGCTGGTATCCCCATTCCCAGCGGTGGATTGCAACGAGCCTAGCAAAGTAAGAATTGCATAGTCAAGCTACTTGCGATACCTGAACAACAAGTATTCGCCTTCCTAGATTCAAGTCGGCTCCATGAGCCAAGATGGCAATCGTAAGTCTAGGTCGAAGACCCTCTCGTGTTAGGAGGAAAGTTTTCCTCACCTAATAGTCAATAGGCCCGGTTCTGACGGTACTAGTGAGTGACTCCGCCGCTTTCTTCAGGGTTTACAAGCAGAGGTGAGGCAACTTCGTTGCGTTGAGCAAGGGTTCCACATTGATGTAGGCCGAAAGAGCTCGTAATCGGACGCGAAGTCATGCATGAACCCGGCGAGGCATGTAACCCAAGCACAAAATAAGCCGCTCCATTGTCGATCCTGTTGCGAATTCAATATTTGCACAATCATCTTCAACTCCATTCAAGTCGTCTTTGGGTACTCGCTGGTATACATCATGATGTCACAACCATACATGAAATGCAGCATCCCCTCGTGATACTGAAGACGCTCTACCTTCCTGCTTTACCTCTTAGCGAATGCTTGACGCACATCGCTTAGCAAATCCTCGACTGCCTCTGTTATTGGGGCATTAGCATGGCATTTTCAGCACTGAATTTAGATAATCTGTCAGAGCCTGATCTCTAGCCTGACGCTAGCGCACTTTACTTCTCTCGCACCGCGTCGACCGTCTTCTACAATACTATCCACGCCCCTCAGGACCTCGAAGACGATTCGAAGGCTGGCATTAGATCACCTGTCGTCCAAATTTACCAGCATACTTTCCAATTTATCGTGGTGGCCGCAATACTGCAAGTCATCTTACTCATTTTGACTGGCATTGCTATGGCAACCAATAGCAGCTATAATCTGCGACTTGCGTCTTGAATTTAATCTGTTATGGGACCATCATTGCCAGGCTTGAGCTGTGAGATCCTCAAAGCTGGATGAAAGGGTTTGAGGAAGGATCGGTATACACAGGGACTGCAATCTTAAGTGGATTCTGGAACTTGTATGCTTGGCGTTGTTGATTGAACGCATGCAGATACCAAGGTGGAACATTAGAAATCAAAAGAGATTCCTAAAACTATGAATAGCAAATAGAGATCATTCAGTCAAGAGGAAGGGGGACCCGAAATTCTCCTGTTCCGTTTCGTAGTGGGAAACATATGGCGAGAAGGTGGCTTGTGATGATTCTTAGCTTCTATTACTTCTGTCGACGATCGCCGGTCCGTGCTAACGCCGCTCGAGACTTGCTCACGCCGACTTCCGAGGACCAGCGGGTAAGCTACAGGCCGAGCCGAGGGGTTGAAACGCCAAGACCTACCTTTCGCGTCTTTGAAAAGCGCGTCACGTCAATTTATTCACACGTTTCTCATTGTCACAAACTTCTTCATTCAGTTCCTTCTGGCCGGCCTTTCTCCTCCAATTCTTTCCAATTGATCTTGGGGCCGTAAGCTCCATCCTGTTCCTATGTCTGAACCTCTCGCCACACCCAAGTCCTCAGCCCCACCTTCACTAAAGAAATCCTCTTCGAGCAAGCAGACTTCGATTGCAGGTTTCTTCCAGAAGAAAGCTGCGACCGCCACCATCAACGGCTCTGTTCTACCGGTCAGACAGAGTCCGAAACGGAAAGCCAAGAAATCTACTGCAGGCTCTGATCAGAGCTTGACTCCTGCGCCAAGCAGTGACCCGATTGAGCACGAGGACGAGGCCGATGGACCAGCGATATCGTCGGTGGACAGAAAGAATGCAAAGCCGAAGATCACAGGCCTACCTTCGCCTGTAACACCTGCTGCAGAGATGTCATCTGCAAAGGAATCTACTCTCAAGCCGGCCTCAAGCTTCTACAGCCCGTCACGCAAGGTAACGCGAGGTCGATTGCAAGATCTATACACATGCGTGACTAATGAGAATACATCTAGGCCAAGAAGTCTGTATCATATGTAGAGCCAGACAGCGATGATGAGGACGAAGATGACATCCCGACCACCAATCGCCGACAGAAGAGCAATGGCCGACCCACGAAGAAGGCCAAGATCAGTGATGAGAGTGATGATGACGAGGATTTGTTTGTCGCTGATGTAGACATGAAAGAGGATGCTCTTTCAGAAGGTTGGCGTGCTGATTGACAAGCATAATAAGACCTTGCATACTGACGCAAGAAAACAGATGACTTCATTGTCCCAGACGACTCGGAAGAAGAAATCAAACCCTCCAAAAAGCGCAAAAGACCGGCAGTCTCCTCCAAGAAAGAAGATGAAGAGAAAAGGCCGCCTCCATCGTTGGAACACGAGCCAAGCTCAGACTTGCGTCTACCCGATGTTTCGACTGCCCAAACATGGAAGTTCGACCCCGAAGATATCCCACAAGACATGATCAAGCGCCAGGCCCCTGAAAGAAAGCCTCTAATCGACTCTAATGGCAACAAGATGAAGCCCAAGGCGCATGCATCGAAGCCGGAGGAGCGCTATGAATGGATAGCCAACTTAAAGGATGCCGACCGCAATGCCCCAGGTCATCCCGACTTCGATCCTCGGACCATTTACGTACCACCCAAAGCTTGGGCTACCTTCTCTCCCTTCGAGACCCAATACTGGAAGATCAAGCAAAAGTTCATGGATACCATCGTGTTCTTCAAAAAGGGCAAGTTCTACGAGCTCTATGAGCAAGATGCCACGATCGGCCACCAGCTGTTCGATTTGAAGCTCACAGATCGAGTCAACATGCGAATGGTCGGTGTGCCGGAGATGAGCCTGGGCCATTGGGCTAATCAATTTGTGGCTGCAGGCTACAAGATTGCTCGAGTGGACCAACAAGAATCGGCTTTGGCTAAGGAGATGCGTGAACGTGAAGGCAAATCTACAGGCGGTCCACCAAAGGCCAAGGTGATTGATCGCAAGCTTGCCTGTGTCTTGACGGGTGGCACGTTAGTGGAAGGTTCGATGCTTCAAGATGACATGTCCGTCTTTTGTGTGTCGATCAAGGAGTCAGAGATTGAAAATCTCCCTGCCTTTGGCATTTCTTACGTGGATGCCGCGACCGGCCAATTCTTTGTGACGGAATTCGTCGATGACGCCGACTTTACCAAATTTGAAACCTTTATCGCCCAGACACGCCCACAGGAGATTATACTAGAGAAGGGCATGATATCTACGGCTGCAAATCGCATCATCAAGAACAACACGAGCCTGACTACAATCCGGAACGAGCTGAAACCCGGCAAGGAATTCTGGACAGCAGACACGACCTGTCGGGAGATCGATGCAGGCCGCTACTTCACCTCTGATGAGGGGGATGATTCCAAGGCGTGGCCAAACACCCTTCAGGAGGCCCGAGGAAAGGAATTGCTGATGTCATCATTTGGTGCCTTGGTGCAATATTTGCGGACACTCCAGATCGAGCGGGAGTTGCTCACATTGGGCAACGTGACCTGGTATGATCCGATCAAAAAAGCCAGCAGCCTCGTACTTGACGGCAAGACCTTGATCAATCTAGAGATCTTCGCGAACAACTACAACGGCGGATCGGAGGGTACCCTGTTTGAATTGCTCAATCGCTGCATCACACCATTCGGCAAGCGGCTGTTCAAGCAGTGGGTCTGTCATCCCCTCATGGATGCCGACAAGATCAATGCTCGTTTGGATGCTGTGGATTCGATGAATGCTGACACGACCGTCCGTGATCAATTCACGTCTCAGCTGTCGAAACTTCCCGATCTTGAGAGGATGATATCGCGGATTCATGCTGGCAGTTGCAAAGCCCAGGATTTCGTCAAGGTGCTTCAGGGATTCGAGCAGATCGACTACACCATGAGCCTTTTGCGAGAGACTGGTACAGGTGAAGGCCTCATCGGGCAGCTGATCGCCAATATGCCCAATATGAAAGGTATCCTGCACGACTGGAAGGACGCTTTCGATCATGACAAGGCTAGGGAGCACAATCTCCTCATTCCCGAGCGAGGTGTGGAGGCAGATTTTGACGCAAGTCAAGACACCATCGAGTCCATCAAAACTCAACTTGACAATCTCCTGAAGCGGACCCGTAAGAACCTCAACTCCTCGGCTATCCGATTTCAAGATAACGGTAAAGAGATCTACCAGCTCGAAGTCCCAGTCAAGGTCAAAGGAGTGCCCAAATCATGGGATCAAATGTCCGCTACTCAAGCTGTGAAACGCTATTACAACGACGAGCTGCGCGCTCTTGTCCGCTCGCTCCAGGAAGCACAAGAAACACACGGCCAAATAGTCAAGGACGTCTCTGCCCGCTTCTTTGCCCGCTTCGACAAAAGTTATTCAACCTGGCTGGCTGCTGTCCGAACCGTCGCCCACCTTGACTGCCTCATGTCTCTCGCCAAGGCATCCACTGCACTGGGAGAACCCGCCTGTCGTCCTCACTTCCTCCCTGTGGCAGATGATCCACATTCTCGGAGCACAGTCTCATTCACTGACCTTCGCCACCCCTGTATGCTCGCTTCCCCATCTTTGACCAACGACTTCATTCCCAATGACATCAATCTCGGCGGTCCTTCGAACCCGAACATCACCCTCCTCACGGGGGCTAACGCCGCTGGCAAATCCACTATTCTCCGCCAAACCTGCATCGCCGTCATCATGGCTCAGATTGGCTGTCACGTACCAGCCGCCTCTGCGGAACTCACCCCATGCGACCGTATCATGTCCCGCCTCGGCGCCAATGACAACATCTTCGCTGCGCAGTCGACCTTCTTCGTCGAGCTCTCAGAGACTAAGAAGATACTATCAGAAGCAACTCCCAGATCCTTGGTCATCCTCGACGAGCTGGGCCGAGGCACATCTTCCTACGACGGGCTAGCTGTCGCAGAAGCAGTGCTCCACCACATCGCGACCCATATTGGGTGCGTTGGCTTCTTCGCAACGCACTACCATAGCATTGCCGCTGAATTCGCATACCACCCTGAGATTCGGAACATGCGCATGCGCATTCACGTCGATAATGAGGAAAGGCGGGTCACCTTCCTATACAAATTGGAAGACGGCGTTGCCGAGGGGAGTTTCGGCATGCATTGCGCGAGCATGTGTGGCATACCCAAGGAGGTGGTCGAGAGAGCCGAGGTGGCTGCCCGGCTCTGGGAGCACACGAGTCGCATTGGGGAGAAGAAAGGTGGGGTGGAGAGGGGTTTGGAGACCTTGCCGTTGGGGTTGGAGAGCGATCTTGCGTGGTTGCTGAAAGAGCAAAAGAGCGAGGAAGAGACGGAGCGAGGGTTGGATGTCTTGAGAGAAGCGATTGCAACATTGTAAACTAATAATGAAACGCTCTCGGCTTCGCTGCGCTTGTTGAGCATTGGCCTTTCTATACTAATTGTATTTGGGAAAAGAGAAAGATTAAAATCAAAGGGTTCGAGCTTTTCACCACGCGCACAGTCTCAATCCGACTCCATCAATCCATCATCAAACCAATTCAACCCCCCACCCTCCAATCCCCCTCCCCCATTGCCCCCCGCCACCCGTCACGACCACGTCCACTCGAGCTCAACCCAACACCTATCAAACGTCCCAAACACCAACAACCCCTCCTCCCGATCCTCCCTCATCCGATGCCCCAGTATATACCCATCCGCAAACATGAGGAATTCGATGTAGCGGACCACGCGATAGACTTGGCGCCGCCGGGGTCGGGGACGGGGACAAGGGTCGCTGCGCGCGCTGGAAGGGGGTTGGGCTTCGGTGCTGGAGGTGGTGGAGGGGGGCATCGTTTCGTTGGTTTGCTAGGGGTAGGGAGAGGGGAGAAGAGGGGTAGACAGCGTGGGAGATTTGCAAGGGTTTTTAGGGGTCCGGAAGTCGTTTTTGTTTTATGGAAAAAGGCGGAGGATGGGGCAAAGGATGGGAGAGGGAAGGTACGGTGGGTAGGCGTTATTCGGGTTGGTGGATGTGTGGCTTGCAAGCCACCACGGAGGTTTGGAGAACTTTTCTTTTTCATCTTGTGAGTTTTTTACATTCGTTGATTGTGCGATGGAACATGTTCGGATTTGTGGGACGAGGTTTCACGCGATTTGCGATAGGGTGATGAAAACTTTGTGGAAAATGCATCTCACAGCGGTCGTCTATCGTCAGAATTTGTTCGAGGTATTTCCGCCGTTCCAAACATGATGGTCAGTCCCCTCGACTTGTCTCGTGAGGTTTATTCCCCCATCAGTTGGCAAAAGCTGGAGTGGAGGAGATGCTCTCCATCGGTTTGAACACCGCCGGCTGGTCCAGCTCACGAAGACATGCCAGATATTGACGCTTGCTTGATATATTCTAATGGGTAATCGACAACATCGTCACAATGAATAAGTCTCCCAAGCTGACGTCATCCGAAGAAAGGAAGTAGGCGTTCATCAGCCCTGTGAAGTCTTTAGCAATCAGAACGGCGCCGAAAATAGCCATTGTGGGTCGTACCCGTTGGCAGACGGAACCATAAATACTCTGCCTGAGGATCTACGATGCCAGCCCACAGTGGTCACGACCAGTCTTCGAGATTCATATGTATCTCCCAAAGCGCCACTTATCAGCAGTCCAATGGAATGTGATGTCACTGGGTTTGGAGCCCCAATTACGCCAGGTAAATGAGTCTAGGCAGGGCAGGTGAGTATAGCAAGTTTGTCATTCCATGGTCTGATGGGTCGATTGGAAAAGCTGGAAAACGGTGGCTCGAAGGTATACAACCGAGATGACTACCAGCCCCCGGTTTTTTTGACTTCCGTTTCCTAACAAAGTGTGACTCCCTACTCATTCCGATATCATGCCAAGACCTGTCTAAGCCTGGGCTGAAGCCTCCTTTTGTCCCCTTCTCGCTCCGAAAGAAAGCGAAAACGTATATTTTGCGCCGTGGATGTGAGTGGCAACCAATCAGATGCGTTGTATGTCGAACCTGTTGCCGCTTTTCTACGCAATAAGCTGTTAGCAAACAACTTCCATCTCGTATCTAACGGCTATGGCGCTACCGGTCCCATGAAATCATACGATTCGTATCTCCATCTCAGCCCCGATGGCGTTGGTGGAGATGGGCATCTAGCGACATAAATAAACCGCCTGCCCCTGCTCTCCTTCCAATCCTCCTCTGTACAGCTCTTCTCTAATAGCGTTATACAGCATTTATAGATTTCAGCAAATCCAATCCATACTCAATTTCCATTCTTCAGTACCATTCTCTGCATCCACTTGCACTGCTACTCTGCCACTGTACCCTCCGCCTCCATCATATCCCTGCCGTTGTAATATCTTTCACCTAGATCCAGCCCCGTTCCATCATGGGTTCCCCCTGCGAAGGCACAGCCCACCACTGCCCTGGGGAAAAGGTCAAAAAGCACCTCCCTGGTAAATGCAACTACCACGGCAGTTGCTGCAGCACCCACCAAAGGGTCTGCCCCAAGCACCCGAAGATCAAACCCCACATGATCACCGGCACCTGCAAAAGCTGTGATGGGGAGAAAGCGGCTCGTGAGCGGGCAGAGATCGGACTTTACCGACAGAAGAGCGACGAGAGCATCATGGCAAGGTATCGCGCTCGCAAGGGCTCTCCGGGTAGTAAGAGAAAGCGGAAGTCGATGTGATTCCCTGGCACCTGAAATGGGGCAGGAGATTATGATCAAAGGTTGGCAACGCAGCGACGAAAGGGATCCTGCTTGACCTACTTTCCTACGTTGATTCTACCACCGAGCGTCCTTGAGCCCGAGCAAAGCAGCGACAATAGGGATCCTGCTTTACCTATGCTTCGAGTCTGGCAATGCAGCGACAACAGGGATCCTGCTTGACCTACTCTTGGAAACCGACTCTCGCCACCGACTACCCCTGAGCCAGAATATCACAGGTTCATTATCACAACTTTCTCGGATTGGATAGCCACCACCTACCTCTCACTCCAACACCTACGCCGACTAAGACAGTGAAGCACCTCACTGGGCCACACACCTCCCTCTCACCACACCACCCTCCCCAGCTGCGACCGTCATAATCTCCGACCATCTCACCACTCCCACCCATTCATTCCACCGCGCGCCACAGTACGGCCGCAAATAGCATTCCTTTGGCATTCGACAATTTGCCAGACAGCAAGTCCCGGCAATGTGAAGACTGTATGACATTCTTGCCCGCCACCAATCGACCTCGTCATTCCGCCTGCGCAACATCATCAGCATCTCCAAGGGATCTTGCATACGATCTCACATACGTGTGGGCTCAGGTATCTCTCATAATTCAGTAACTTTTACGAGTTGCGATTTGGGCCGCCAGCGATGGGTATATTGCTGTCAAGACTGCCAGAGGATGATCCAGCAGTGCCATTCCAGCAAACAGGAAAATGCTTCTTGTGCGATGGATTTTATTCTTTTCAAATTCAGCAACAACGGCGTTTTGGGACGCAAGGGGACGGTTGGACAACAAAGTTTTCGAAGCGGGAAGCTCTCGTCTCACTACACGCACAAACACGACCAGCTTTTTCACCGGCGATATCTTTACCAGCGAGGCAAGCGGGGTATTTATTTGGCAATTTGCAAAGCGGGTATGAACAACGACATTGCATCGCAAGCGACTTTTGGACCACAGCAACTGGGTCAACGACAAATGATGACAAGCGAATGATTTCTTGGATGCTTATGGACGAACGATGAGCAGCGCTGTGACATTACGAATTTTGAGCGGACAGCGTTTGATCAGTGACAGCGCAGCGTATGGATACCCCACAACGCGATCATGAACAACGGCAGGAACGCGAGCAGCGTTTGATTAGCGACAGCGCAGCGTATGGATACCCCACAAAGCGATCGTGAACAGCGAATGAGAAGATGAAAATGCGATCTTGGAAAGCGAGGGGAAGCAGGGTTTCACCATCGACCAGCCATTGGGGCTTCTTACGAAATGATTATGAAAAGGGCATTTGAAGGAACAGCGAAGCACAAGCGGATAGCAATCATTGAGCACATTTGGCTCGATTCCAGCGTTGGATAGCGAAAGACTTTGAGATTCTTTGATAATGAAATCGAGCCTATTGCTCTTTCAGAAGACGATTGCGAAAATTCTCCCCACCATGTGCCTCCTATTTCCGCTCGCGCTCCATCAGATTATCCCACTATGGCTGAGCTCCCCCCTTGCTAAGTGACTTGCTATGATGAATACAATGGTGAAATATCAGGCGTTTTGCGTAAGATTCGTAAAACGCGTGCGAAAAAGTCATCCGGGCTATCCTTCTTCTTAGGCGATACGAGTAGCTTCAGTTTGGTGCGGCGATGAGGTTTGGAACCTGGTGAGAGACTGTCACATTATTGCAAATCAGTTTTCGCTTCGAGCGACAAAGGGGATCTTAGGAATTACCAATCAGACGCCGTTGAGGTCCACATGCTGTTGAAACTCACGCTCGCCATCCAATTCTGCGTTTTCCGCAAAAGGATCGATTTCCTCTCCAAACCCTTCGGCACCAGCACCGTCGTCATCCTCAACGGGCTCATTCTTTATGACAGCCCCATTTGCATGATCGTCCTCCTCGTCCAAGCCGGCTGCCTTCTGTTCCTCCTTGACAACATCTTTCTTGACTCGCTTGGCAGCAGGGCCACCAGTGCTGTTGCTTTGGTTCCGAGCACGCTTTTTGGGCTTCGGAATCCCATCTAATCCCTCGCTGTCATCAAGCTGTACTCCAGTACCAGTGACTCCGGCTTTTGGCTTACGTCCTCCGCGCTGTTTCTTGGGAGTTTCGACACTGGGGGCAGCCTCATCGTCCGCAAGATTGTCGTTCGCGCTCTCCTCGGGCGAGGCCTTTGTTGGATTTCCATTGATCCCAGTAGCAGCTAAGAGCTTCTTCTTGACGATCAGCCAAGAAGCATTGGCGGAAGCAGGAGTCTTGTAGCCGCCAAGTGTGGCCAGCTTTTTGTAGTCGATCTGCGAGATGTTGGGTTAGCAATGCTGTGTACACTGGAGCATTCAAACTCAAAGCTCATGCAGCACTCGATGGGTCAGACAGGACGATGAACCGATTACGGAGTCAGGACTAAAGAATTGAAGTGAGCGTTCATGTGTTCATACCTTCATGTTCTCAGGGTTTGGTAGGCACTGCATAGCCATAGCAAGAATTTGCATGTCGCGTTCTGTGAAACCTTCTGCAGGCATGTTGAAAGTGGTAAGAAGATGATCGTAAGTGGTCTGAATTGGAAAGTAGTTGCTGATCTTGCAGAAGATGGTAAGGGCTGAGGAACAATGGTCGAGAAAGGTGAAAGAGATAGGTCGAGAATGGTGCAAAGAGGCAGAGCGAAGTCTGGAAATAGAGGATATTGGGGCTAGCGCTGTTCTCAGGGTCAGTGAATGCAAAGGTTCAGAATCCAACTGTTCAGTTGGCCAATCAAAGTTCTCGGTTTGACTCTAAGATTGGTCACTCACTCCCAAATTATTGGCCTCTATTCTGATGTTGATTGTTCCTGACCAATGGTATTGCAGTTGTGTTTGGAGGTTGTCTTTGCACAGATGATGTCAACTATTCCTGACCAATAAGTCTGATGTCGCAGTTGCACTTTGACGTTGTCTTTGCACAGATGATTGGTCAGTGCGAGGCTGAACCAGATAGGTTGAATGTAGATGATCATCCGTTGGAGACGTAACAGCTGAAGGAGACTTGGCCTTTTCAGTGGCAGAAATAGTGGAAATAGCTTTCATTCACTGATCAAGCGGAATCATTTTTAGCTCTGATCTGTCGAAATACCTTAGCCCACAACTCGTGTTTGTTGATCCCTTGCGCATTGATCCCAAGCCTATTGGTCCCAACGTAAAAAGAAGTGTGTGCTCTGACTTGCCACCACCGTTTTGGTGGTGAAGGGTTCAGCGATCTTCGAACAATGTTCTGTATGCCGAGTGAACCTTTAGTCGGCCGCAGCTCCCCAAATGGCACTCTCGTCACACGCGCGCGCCCAAAGGCCTTGAGCGTGGTGAAATCAAATTCTGTCTCGGGCGAAATGCTTTCGACAAACTTCATCAGCGCTTGCTTGGAGCGTCGTGCAGCCAGCGGAGGTCTTAAGTGCACAAATGCTACGAATGGTGCAGAAGCCCACATTACATAGGCCACGGGCACAGCACCTGCGGCAGCATACCACCCTGCAAAAGTCAGAGGTTTCCGTTCAAACAGGATTGAAACGCACCGAATGGCGCCATCCACCAAGGCAAGCTTGACTTGCTAGCAACCGCAGGCTCTACGATGAGCATGTTGGCAAAGAAAAGGAAGATGGTGGTGATCTTGAGGGCGCCAACAAAGACGGTGCGCCCTGTGCCAGCATGATAGATGAGCACAGATTGGGGTACTGGTCGCCTGTCAATCAAATGCCACCATACTCTGGATAGTGCAATGCATTAAACATACTTTCTTTCCCGGGCGCTTGATATCCTGATACACAGCGTCTCCCACATGTACGCCAGGAATGTGACAAAATCCGGCGTGAGGTTCGAGGTATTGAGGAAAGAAGCCTCCGGCCCAGAAGGAGTGAATAGACAGACATCCTGCCAACGCTATGCTATCCAAGACTCGACATTGTGACGTTTCACTACGATTAATGCCGCTGCTAATTTACAATTGCATCAGGGGGTCTGATGCGATCTGATACATTCAGCCAATCGTTGCAGGCTTTTTTGCATCTCTTAGCAGATTCCGATTGGCAAACGTTTTTCAATCTGCATTGCTGATGATCTCGACGGATTGACGTCTGAGCCGCTGATTCTGAATGGGGCAGCTCTAAGCGCAGACGCGGGCCAAGACGATCAACAGCAGGGTTCAAAGACCGCATTCATTGGACAGAGCGACAATCTTCAATCCATGCGTGGGGACATCCATTCCATGGCATTCGGCATGAGGTCGACATCATGCTAAATCGCGACGGCGTCGTCCGTCGCGGTGTCATTGGTTCATCTTTGTGACATGTTGCTACACCGTGTCCTCTAGGATGGTAAGATACAAAGTATACATGTTCTTGTGGCACCTTCTACTCATTTCTTGCGCTCATGGTCAGTGTTCCCTCTAACCTCGCATACACAATTCCCCAAGCTCATTGGTGGCTGCGCAGCATACACCCAAATTTCTCCCTCCACACTAAAGGCCATCCCCGACCCTGGGGACGACTTTGACATCAAGACTGGCGCCCTCCTCTCTCCAATCCTTCGCCCGCGTGTTCCGGGAACGGCAGGCTCAGCTGCAGTGCTCAATCACTTTGTATCCTTCTTCAAGGAAAACCTCCCCGCCTGGAACCTCTCCTTCCAGAACTCCACTCAAAAGACCCCAATATCAGGCAATGGCAAGACTCCCTTCGTCAACTTCATCGCAACCCGAGACCCTCCTTGGACCTCACCTGGAGAGGTCGGCTACCTCACATTGGTCGCTCATTATGACAGCCTGATCAAGCCCGAGGGTTTCATCGGCGCAATTGATAGCGCTGCACCATGCGCGATGATGATGCACGTAGCAAGGAGTCTTGAGCCAGCGCTGGTCAAGAAGTGGGCGTCCATGGACAAGGCGGGCGTGAATGGCGAATCCTACGACCACTATTTCGAAGAGCACAAGGGCGTACAGATCATCTTTCTTGACGGGGAAGAGGCATTCGTTCAATGGTCGGCCACGGACTCGACCTATGGTGCGCGTGCGCTGGCTGCAGAGATGGAGACCTCCATCCACCCTGCACTATCTACATACCACAACGCCCTCTCCTCAATTTCTCTTTTCTTGCTTCTGGATCTGCTGGGCGCGCCTTCACCCAATGTCCCTTCTTACTTCAAGACTACCCACTGGGCGTATCAACGATTGGCTGACGTCGCAACACGGCTTGCCAGCACCTCCAAAGCTCTCACTTCTTCAATCGACCGCTGGTTCTCTGACGCCGACTCCTCAGAAGGCAGTTACTGGCTTGGTGGGCGGATCGAGGATGATCACATACCTTTCATGGCGCGCGGCGTAGACATACTTCACATGATCCCCTCCAAGTTTCCTGACGTATGGCATAAGATCACCGATGATGGCGAGCATCTTGATATTCCGACATGTAAAGATTGGGCCGTCTTGGTCACAGCCTTTGCGGCCGAGTGGCTGGATCTGGAGGGACATTTTGATACTGCGAACGCCGGCACGAAACAGAAAAGAGGGACTTTCGGGAGGACTGAAAGGACCGTCACGAGCAAGACCGAGCTGTGAATGATACAATGACCTTTGCAGCGTCTCCTATCGACCTTACCCTCAAGGCTCTGTGGACGCTCACGAGAGGCTCTTCACCTCATGCCATCATTTACTGGGGCATCCTGGTGTTTGCCGTGATACGAAATATAGTCGGTCATATTTGTGTCACTACCGTCCAGCTATTTCTTCTTGGGTCGAGCTACAGCCATTGCGCCGGCGATCAGGCATTAGCTTCGAAAAATTTTGGGCGACGAGCATTCCGGACCAGTTCTCCCCAAAGTGATACGGAAGAATATCGTTGGCGCTACGACGAGTGTGATGAAATCCCGTGGTGGCGGACCACGGAAATCATACTGCCGCCGCATTCCATTATCACAGGGGCACACTAAAAGAGCATGCAGTCGAGCTCGCTAGTCGTCCCGGATACGTCGCGGACACGGTAATGATCTATTCTGCAGCAAATTACCTACCCACAAACATTTAAAGACCGAGCGCTTGAGACGCGAGACCCAACGCTGCCTGAGCGTGATCAACTAGGTATAGTGCCGCCACGCAATTGCACCCGGATCCCGACGCTGGACATCGTAGGATCGATCAATGAGGTAAAGTGTGGCCACGCAGTTGCACCCCGACTTCGACGCTGGATATCATAGGTTCGATGGATTAGGTAAGGCCACTGCCGACGAGTTGCCCTTCGATTCAACGCTGGATAACGAGGAGAGGATCGAAGGCCGCCGCTAGGGTGCTGTCCTGCGACTCCTCACAAAGTCCGATCGAGAAGATATTTTCCCTGTTGTATGCGTGCTGCTGAGCACAATGACTCGACGACATGGAAGACTAATCAAATCACCATTGACAATTTTTTGTACATATTTTATACACAGGCCACTAATTTGGCCAGCTGTCGCATTTCAGGACCATTCTAGATGATCAAGATCCCTGGAGTGGTTGACCCATTCCACCCAACGTTACCGTCTTTGTGATCTGGTACTCTGACATTCCATACTTGCTTCCTTCCCGACCAAACCCACTGAGCTTGACACCTCCAAAACTATTTCATTGTCAGCCTCCTAATCAAAGGAACAGTACAGAAGGGGAGGACTCACGGAGCAGCTGGATCACTGATCAATCCTGTATTGACACCCACCATCCCCACCTCCAACGCTTCTGCGACCCTATACACCCTCTGCAGATCCTTGGAGAAGAAGTATCCAGCCAGTCCCACATCTGCGGTATTCGCCATATCCACGACCTCCTTCTCGGTCTCGAACGGGAACAGCCCCGCCACCGGCCCAAAGGTCTCCTCACTCGCCAACTGCATCTGCATATTCATGCCCGTAATCACCGTCGGCTCAAAGAAGTTCGCCCCCATCTGCTCCAGCTTCTTCCCCCCCACAGTGACCTTCCCACCCTTACTCTCGGCGTCCTGCACATGCGCCACCACCTTGCTAACCGCACGGTCATGTATCAACGGCCCGTGCGTAACCCCCTCCTCAAACCCCCTCCCCACCTTGAACCCTTCCACCTTCTCGGCGAACCGTCTCGCAAACTCCTCATACACGCCCTTCTGCACATAGATGCGATTCGCACAGATGCAGGTCTGGCCACTACTCCGGAATTTACTCGCCACGGCCCCGTTGACCGCGGCATCCAGATCCGCATCATCGAAGACGATGAAGGGGGCATTGCCCCCCAGCTCGAAACTCAGCTTCTTGAGCGTGTCGGCCGACTGCCGCATCAGCAGCTTCCCCACGCCCGTGCTCCCCGTGAAACTGACCTTGCGCACCTCCGGCGACGCGGTGAGGGTTTCCCCGACTTCGACGGTATTCTGCATGGCCGTCACCACATTGACGACGCCCTTCGGAATCCCCGCGCGATGCGCCAGCTCCGCCAGCGCCAACCCGGTGAAGGGGGTTTCGCCGGGCGACTTGGCGACGAGGGTACACCCCGCCGCGATGGCGGGGCCAATCTTCCGCGTGATCATCGCGGCGGGGAAATTCCAGGGCGTGATCAAGCCGCACACGCCCACGGGTTCCTTGATCGTGAAGATCCGATTCCCCGGCACGGTGGCGGGAATGGTGTCGCCGTCCCCGCGCGGCGCTTCCTCGGCGAACCACTCGAAGAAGGAGGCTGCGTAGGCGACCTCACCGGCGGCGTCCGCGGTGGGTTTCCCGTTTTCCCACGTGATCAGCGCGGCGAGGTCGGAGGCGTGGTCCATCATCAGGGTGTACCATTTGTGCAGCCAGCGGGCGCGTTGGCGGGGGGTGGTGGTGCGGAAGGTGGGGAAGGCGGTGGTGGCGGCGGCGATGGCGGCGGTGGTGTCGGCGCGGGACATTTCGGGGCAGGTGCCGATGAGGGAGCCGGTTGCTGGGTCTGCAAGGATCGGAGGGTCAGCCATGGTGTTTGGTGAGGGAAGGGTCAGTTGTGGTGTTTGGGGAAGGGATGGATGATAGGGGGGGGGGGCAGATCGGGGCGTACCGTGAACCTCAAAGGTCTTGCCCGACTGGGCTTTGATCCATTCGCCATTGATGTAGGCGACGTCTTTCTTGAAGAGAGATGGGTCTTTGAGCTGGAATTCGAGGGTGTCAGCGTCAATTGATCAGGAAACTCAACGATCAACGGGTGTGGGAGCAGGGGTTGAGCTACTTGCGGAGCGTTAGACATGGCGTATGATCTGGTTATGATGGATGGGAGTGTGTATGATTGATGGTGGTATCGGAAGACTGCTTTTGTACGGGATAGGGAGCGGAATGTTTGCATCTTGCAAGAGGCAAAGCTAATAGCATTGAGAGACAGCAGAGTAATAATGATGAAATGGATCGTTTTTCGTCATAGCCCGAGGCCCCCGCAAGGTTTTCAACGGCGGAGAGGGGAGAGGGAGAGAGATGCGGGGAGGCGGCCCACTGGAGCCGGGGCTTCCGTTCACCAGCCACAGGGCTTCTCTAGCGCCACACGCCCTACAGTTTTAGCTTCTTCCTCTTTGGGTTTCTATCATATTTCCCTTCTCCCATTCACCACTGTTTCTCCAACTCGATCAGTATTCGACCAGGTCAGCTGATCTAAATGGCAGAACCTCGACGAATATCCACCCGCTTCCGGGGTGAGCCACCTCCAAAGAAACGAGCCCTTACACGAACACCTCCTCCAGCTCGTGCGACTCCTGCCAAAAAAGAGCCACCAGCTCCCTCTCCAGAAGTAATCGAAGAAGGTCTACCTACAAAGCTGAAAGAAGGGCAACCGCTCCCAACGCTGCCCGAGCCGCAGGATCAGGCTCTCGCAAATGCTGCGTTCCAATCGATATCTGAGAGCGGTGTCCTCGCGGCTGCTATTGAACGGTCTCGTCAAAAGTGGATGAACGATGGCATCTTCGAACGCTATTGGACCAAACCTTCCAAGAAGAAGGGTGCAGCTGATGGGCCTCAGCCAGCCAAGGAGTCCATGTCAAGATTGGGTACCGGTTGCCTGGTCATCGAACCGCATACCTTCGATATCACCCTCTACACCGTCAAAGATGTCATGAGCTATCAGTACCCGGCCTTCCCACCTCCTCCGCCGCAGCCACCTTCATTCTCGCAATACAGTGCCTATCCACAGAATCCCACCTATCCGGCATCTTACGGTGCCCCATTCACCGGCTCGGCTGTACCAGACCATCGCTCTCCACCAGCACAGCAAATGACCCTGCCTCCGTTCAGACAGGGGTTTGGTCAATTCGATCCCAACACAAACCTTCCTCCTGTGAATGATCCTCCTCAACCGGCAACTTCACCGGCCCCTCCGCCCGAGTCTCGAAGGATGTCCAAGTCAAGCAGTGAGAGTCGCGAGAGCCAGCTCAAGGAGAACGCATCCAGCGATCCTGTGATACGCATGTTAGCCACCCGTGCAAGTTCCGACCCACGTCTCAAGAGTCTGATGAGGATCGTCGCGGCTGGCAACGCTTCACCCGAGCAGCTCAAAGAGTTTCAAAGCCATATCGACGAATTGAACACCCTTCTGAAGTCTCCTCCATCGCCAAAGAGAAATGTGAACCACGACAAGACGTCTCCTCAACCTCCGCCGCCACCGAATCCAACATCTCCTCCGCCAGTCGCAAGTCCAAATGCTCGCCCACCAAAGATCCAAACTTCGCCACAACCGTCTATCCATTCATCTCCTCCACCACCCGGGTCAGCACCTGCGCCTGTCAAAACAGAGCATACACCAGCACCAGCCCCAGGACCAGCACCCCCAACTTACTTCTCCCCCTTCTCCCCTCAAACACCACAACCGCTCCATCAAGCCAAACCACCTGGCCCCCTCCACCGCCAATCCACCCCCAAATCCGACATCACGGCCGTTGTATTCGACTTCACCGCCGGCAACGGGGACCGCTTCTCCATCCCCCGCTTCAGCATCCTCGACTACCTCCCGGGCGGTCTGCAAGTCCTCGTCTCGTTCCTCGCCATCCGACGCGGGAGCACCGCCGCGGTAGTCCCCAATTCAAAAAACAAGGGCTATTACAAAGACAGCAAAAGCTACCACCAACCCATCACCATCCGCATCTCGGCACACCATCCACGATTGCTGGAGCCGTTGGCGAGGGTGGTGGCGCCTGTGGAGGAGGTACGGAGGTATATGGAAGGGATGTTTGACAAGATGTCCCCAGCCGAGAAAGTGTATCTGCCGCTGAGGCTGCCGAGGGAGAAGGTCCAGGAGGAGGAGAGCCTGGAGAAGGAGAAGGAGAAGGCGGGGAGTGCGATTACGAAGGGAAAGGCTGCTGCTTCCTTGAAGAGGGAGGAGGATGATGAGGTGTTGGTGAGGAGTTGGTATGAGCCGCCCAGCTCGATGATGCCGTTGCCAGCATGAGTGCCATGTCATTGACCGGGTGGTCTACAGTGTTGGCTTGAATCAATGACAACATTCTATGCAGAGAGAACTCATCCCAACATCTCAAATCACGCGTTGACTATTGCCGCACCATATTTCACAGCCCATTTCAACGCCCCTGCAAAGGCCCTCAATCCTCCTCCGCCAGCCCACATTCCCAATTCAAATGCAATTTCAGGACAGAATCCCGCCATGAACTCACACTCCATCACAATCTCCCAAGTCCCCTCGCCTCAACACCCCCTACTCCTCAAAACCCCGTCCGTCAGAGCCAAGCGTCCCTCATACACCCTCCTAGCACCATCTCCAAACCCATGCCCTTCATCACTAAGCCGCATCATCTTTCTGTTTCTACTATGACCCCCTTTCCAGTAAAAGAAAAAGAGAGAATGACGCGACCACGGCCTTTCACCAGTCCAGTCCAGTCCAGTCGTGCGTCCCCATACCTTACCTTTGTTCAACTCGCAGAATATCCAGTCTCTGAGACCCACCCGACCGAGCCTAAGATTTTGTTTTTCTTCGGCTGTGGGCTGTGCGCTTGGGGGAAAAACCAAGAATGATTTCTGGAAGTATGCAGGGACGACTTCGGGGGTGTGTATGCTTGTTGCTTGGGGGGTGTTGCGATCGTCTATCTATCTAGGTATATATCACCCAAAAAAAAAGACAAAAAAAAAAGCAATACATTTTGAAAAATGCTGCTGGGGGGGGGGAGGGGAAGAAGAAGCACAGCGTTGGAGCAGGTGATTATTTTCTGATGGGGAATGGCCGGATAAGGAGAGAGAAGGGTGTGACAATGATGATTAGCCCGACCGGGTTTTCAGAAGATCTTGGTCTGGTTGTTGGGTTTTCTTTTGGAAAAGGTGGGAGGGCATTCATGGCTCTGCGCGGGCTAATGATAATATCGAGTCATGGTTTTTTTTTTGGATGGTGGTTTTGCAATAGGACGTTTGTGGGGACATAGGGGGTGTTGAGATGGGGAAGGTTCTTCGCTGGTTCGATTTCGTCTTATTTCTGGTATGTAGCGGCCTTATGCAGCAGTAACGGGGTGGGTTTCGAAGGATGGAGGAAAGGGGGTTTGATGCTCTGGCTATGGTTGCAATGAGTCTTTTTTTGAAAATCATCTTTTTGCATGTTTGGAGCACCATGAGCCGTTCACAGCCCTCGATCGCTTTTCATTCCAGTCGTAAAATATGTATGAGTTTGAGATCAGATCGACGCTTTGCTGGGTACTCTTCTCTTTCCTATCGGCTAGTAGAATCTTTTTGAAACGATTTGTATGAATAGCAGTACGGGGGGGGGGGAAGTTATGCTATCCCCTCCTTTTGCTCTTCACAGAAATTTGTAGCTCAGTCTGTCTAAACTTTTAGTGTTCAGAGAAAATGCCAAGGTAGGGAGCAGCCTCCTGGTATCAATGGGCGTCTATCCAGCCCGGCAGGAGGGATTCTATCAACATTCCAAAATACTCTCGAAACCTTGTCCTCTGTATCAAATTCATCAAGTCATCCTCTCAAACACCTTCACCTTCACCACCCTCTTCCTCCCGCCCCACTTTCTCCTCAGCATCTCCCAACGCCAAATTCCTCGTGAATGCCCCACAAAGCAGACCCAGCCCCGCGAACCCCACGGCCAACAGAAACACGCCCCGCAGCGCCGCCAGGTATGCCCCCGTCATCTCGATTTCACACACCATCTCCCCTTTCCTACCCCACCGAATCGCTGCAGGCGTGGTGGCTTGACAGAGCTGTGCCATCCAACGGCTTCCATCTGTGCCCTCAGCCACTCCCGCAGGAGGCTGACTCCCTCCCTCCGTCCCGACATCATCATCCCCGCCCTCAAACAAGGGCATCCCCACCGTCTCCGCTCTAAGCACAGCCTGGAAGACCCACCCGGCCACGGCAACCCCGACAGTCGCCCCCGTGGAGCGGAACGCGTACATCATGCCCGTCACGAGGGCACCGTCCGATTTGCGGACGGCGGACAATGTGGCGAGGAGCATGGTGGTGAGCATGCCGCCGAAGCCCAGGCCCTTGAGGAAGAGGTAGAGTTCTTCAAGCCAGATCTTGGTTGTTTCGGTTGCGGCTGTGGTGGCGGCGGAGTGAGGGGTAAAGGTACCTCCACCACCGGTAGCGACAACAGCGGACCCAGTTGGGCCCCCAGCAGCAACAGCGAACCCCACCCCCGCCGCCACAAATACACTCAGCGCGACTAGCTTGGTGACGCCGTATCCGCGCACCTTCCGTGTTATCAGCCCGGCGCCCAGGCTGCCGAGCGCGGTACCTGCGGACTCCGGGAGGAGGCGGATGCCGATTTCGTGGGGTAAGTTGCCGCGGACGGCGAAGTAGAGCGGGACGTAGAAGGTCAGAATGTAGGTGCTCATGCTGACGAAGCAAGCGGTGAGGCCGGCGAGGGGCACGGTGCGATCGGTGGTGAAGAGAAGTGAAGGCGGGATGATGGGTTCGGTGGCGAAGCGGGATTCGTAGAAGAGGAAGAGGAGAAGGGTGATGACGGAAAGGGGGAGGGTGAGAGCTAAGAGGGTAGAGTGGTTGGTTGTGGTGGGGAATGGAGAGGTGGCGTTGGGGGTGGAGTCGTGGTTGAGGGACCACAACAGGATGCCCAAGCCGAGGGTCAGGAGTGCTGAGCCGATGAAATCGACGCGTTTGACGCGGTGCCAGAATTGCGAGCCGTGGTGAGATAGTCCTCGGGCTTCGAGTTGCTGGAAGGTGAGTACTTCCATTCCAGGGACGATGATCCAGCCAACAATCCAGAGGATTACTGTGATGGGCACGAGGATACCGAAGGCCCATCTCCATCCCCAGCTCTCGCCAATGGCGCCGCCCACAGCGCCGCCCAGCCCAATACCGACACCATACGTGACCATGCCTACGCCTTGAACAATACCGCGGTTCCTCAGCGGCACGAGATCGGTGCCGACGAACGTACTAATGCTATTCAACCCTCCACCACCCAGCCCTGCGAACACCCGTCCCATCACGACGACCCACGCCTGCCCTGCAATTGCAGAAACCCCATTGCCCAGTGCAAAGAAGAAAAGACACCAGAGAAAGCCAGAGCGGCGGCCGAAGATATCGGTGACTTTACCGGAAAGCGGTTGCACGATGGTGAGGGCAATAAGGTATGCTGAGGCGAGGGTGGGGATGAGGGAGGAAGGCGAGGACGAGGAAGAAGCTGGGAAGGACGAAGATATAACAAGAGCTAAGGTAGACGTGATGGTGGATTCGAGGGCCGCAAGGAAGGAACCGATCCAGGTGAGGAGGATGATGGTGACGAGGCGGGGGCGTGTGATGTTCTTGGTGTCGATAGGGCAGGGATGGTTAGGAGCTGGACCTGGTGAGGAGGATTTGTTGGGGAGTAGCACAGAGGTCTCGGTGGGGGAAGGGGAGATCTGCTGCATGGTCCTAGCAGCTCTAGGCGTTGGATCGTGGAATTGGTCTGAAGATATGGAGAGGGTCCTCCAACGGGGGTCATAGAGGGTGGTTTGAGAGAACATCGTTGCGTTCAACAAAGGGCATCCAGGAACTTTAGATCTGTCCATCGCCCTTGCCAAAGGTTTGCTAGAGAAGGAATTGGCCAAATCACTGAGGGGTTGTGCTGTACTATTCAGCCTGAAGATTACCGAGCTGCGCCGAGGCCACGAGCGTGTCCGGTCCCAGGCAATCGGCCGTTGACCGTGCGCAGATGCGATGCGATTGCGATATTTTGAAAATTCCCAATTGGCCAATCCAGTCTTTTGTTTCTGATGTGTGCTCTTTGTGACCTAGTCACTGCTCTGCATACGTAGTTACACCGAAACTTCGCTTATCCGATCTCGAATTACCGATCGCACTTGTCCAATCGCACCTACCCAAGAGTGTCCCATGGTGCAACGGTTTCTCCGACTCGGTTCGCCAGAGCACGTTATTAGTCGATCGTCAGATTGCCAGAAGTCCTGTCCTGATAGACGCGTAGAGCATTGTTGAATGAGATAAGTGACCGAAAATCTGCACGACTAGCATGTCTGTTGCCTCCTCAATTTCTGACTGGAGTAAAACAAAGAAAGAAAATCCGAACATAGGCACAGATTGAATGCCCTGGCGGATGCCATGTTCGCATCGCTCTTCGCAGAAGCGGGGAAGCAATGCTGGTTAACGCAGACGAACCGAGAACTCTTCTACGATTGGCTCAGAAAACCGACCTACTCTGACCCCTCAAGTATCCTCTCCACGCATCGCCCAGGTAGACGAAGTCAAAATAGAAGCACAGGGCATTCAATACCTTACAAACGCTGCAGTGATTGATGACCACGCGGGGTTGCGAAAAGTATTACTTGTGAAGAGCATTGCATGTGAAGAGCCAGCACCGACTGACCATAGCCGAGATGCCAATCGCAAGCTGAAATGGGCATTTTCAAGAACTCGTACGAGTGGCAGTATCATCGCGACAGTGAAGAAAGCCAGTGCTTTGCCACGAGCGATCAACGTGGTGTTCCGTCATAAAATTGGCTGAATGGAATAGGAAGTATGGCCAAATGCCAAGCCCACAGAAATCTGCCCCGGCCTCACCCCTCTTGCAGCATAGGGTGAGCGCCGCTTTACGCTCGCGCGAGCCAGGGTGCTACCAGGTGTTCCTGGGTGATTGCGCCCCCTTAACCGCGGGGGACCTGCTGCCTGATTGCTAATTTTACCTGAGTATGTAACGCGTAGTCGTCACATCGAGCATTTGTCCACTGGCCATCATGAGCGCTGGGCTTTCTTTTGGTTTGTTGCCAAGAAGTAAGCAAATGTCCCGAGCATTCTCTCCCTTGATGCTTTCGATCACTTCTATCTGGGCTTGTATGGAGTTCGATGCGAATTCGAGTGATCGTCATCAGAGCGCGATCACAATATGTAAGGCGGCCTGGAAGTGGCACACATCTACTCTGCAGGGGCGAGTAGCTACGATAGTACGAGTACGTGCCTATAGTCACGCTATGACGGGACCTTGAAAGTCATCTGCAATGCCATTGGATTCACCGTGAGCATCGCAGATGTCTTCTCGGTCGGTCGCGAAATTGGCCACTTGCGCAAAATTGTAGGTGATGCTGCCTGCGGTTCAATTGTCTACGGTGGACCGACAGAGGATTCAGGGACTTGGTAGTTGAAGCCATGCTCTAATCGAAGCGACAGGGTTGCCTCCGGCCATCCGCTATTCGATATGTCGATCCGCGTTACTACTAGGCTCGTATGTTAGGAATACTGATCGATCGTTGTCTCCTATAGACCCAAATGAGATTTTAGTGCTTATAGAGATGTCGTTTGTCATGGGCCAATGATCCGACGCTGTGAATGTACGATATGTAGCCTGTCCGCCGTTCGAAGCATCGACACCTGAACGTCTATCCAAGCACCACCCGACTAGAAGCACTACATTCCAAGAGATGTCCTCGTAGTAGCTTGTATCTCCGTAAAAAATTCCGTCTTCAATGATCTGCGGCTGTTTCGCACCTTGCTACAATTCCCAATGGCTGATTTTAGCCATCTATGCCTCCACCACATCATGTCAGAGTTCATAGTCTGATAATGAACATACATCCTAGTCTCGTCGTCCTTGAAATTGATTGCAGCACGTACGCAAGATGGACTTATCATTGGATAGGGAAGAGGAGATCGCAGGCATTGGCCAGCACTTTACTACTAATGTATGTATTCACAATTTTGTGTGCTTCAGAGTAAATAGGATCACATGTGCTCATCCTATCCAATTAGGGTTATCCATAGCACGAGCTCAGCTCCATGTCAAGCCAAACTAAAATAGGCTCAGCATCGATGTTAATTCCAAGAATGAATTCATAGTCATGAAGTCTAGATGTGGAGATCCTTTAAGTTCAATTGCGCGCGCTGGAGTCCCGCAATGGATCAGACATACCCAATCCATTCAAGCACGCTACCCTCAGTGATGTCTCTGTGGTATTGAAGCTTCGTCCAATCCATAATGAACATTGTTCGAGAAGCCCACCCTGCTCCTGGTCCTAGATAGAATGGCTCAAACAGATCTATTAGCCCTGGAGGAAGCATTGCCATATCCGCTCCGTCGTAATACAAAGGAGAAAATGAGAAGGAAAGTCAGAGTCAACTCGCTCAAATCCAGCATATGTTCTAGGGAAAGATGCACGACAAAATAGTGGAATGCCCCTTTATTCCTAGAGCCCAAACGCCTTTCGGATGGAAGCAGTGATCTCCTCCACAGCCTTGAGTCTGGCCTCATCCGGAAGGAATGCAGCAACACCACTCCCCTTCTCAAGTGTAGCCTTGTTGGTGGCGGTGAGATCATCAGTAGGCTTCGGCTTTTTCCCTACGACAGGATTCGGGGCAACGCCATTCACCATCTCAGTGTTCGAGCTTGAAAGAGAAGGCTCGACGGGAGTGGTAGCTGACTCGGGCGGTTTATCGCGCATGGCATGGGCCTTACTATCACCGGTAACGTCCGCTCCATTGTCGGTGCTATGTCCAACGCTCATACTTGTAGGCGCGACATCGAATTTATACGCCTTATACTTATTCTCATTCGCTGTGCCGTCAGTGCTCAGCATTCCATGAGCTGCGCCCTTATCGGCACCTCCCACTGCATGACTCTCTGAGCTTTGATTCTGGCTCAATCCCGGGCTGGGGACCGGCGGTAGATAGAATTCCGTACCAAGCGACTGCTGCGGATCATACGCGGTTGAGTTATCCTTAGGCACGATCTGTTGAATATATCCCAAGATCTGCGGCCCAGGAATTCGGACTAGCATTCCATCGCTAGCCATTTGGAAATTCGCGCGCGAGCTGTCGTTTTGGTGCTCTGAGGAACTGTTGTAGCTGAAGCAAAGGAAGCCGCCGCTGGACTGGCTCTTCTCAAGGAGATGACTCTTCTCCGCTGAGGTGCTGAGGTCCATACCGGTGATCTTGATCAGCACGTCTTTGCATAAGATGTAACCCACGGGATAGGCAGGCAGGGTGCTAGTCAGTGATGGGGGCGAGTGAGTGCTCTCACGGAAGGTCTCCGCAATCGAGGTCGCGGTTGCGTCGTCTGAAGGATAGCTGCTGAAGCTTAGGCTGGAATTATTCCTCATGAAGCCTTGAGAGTTATCGAAGAGTTGTGGCTACTGAGCGGTCAGTCCTATCCCATATCCTGGCATTATTTTGCCCATATTCAGGTCTGGCACTTCGTCTTGGCGTGTGCCACGGCCAAAGTGCCCTGTCATGCCACGATATGGGTACCTTCGGGATGACGTGGGGGCAGAGTTCACATACCTGAAACCAGCTGGACCTATCAACGGTCACTAGAGTGACTTTCATATGAATTTCAATGTTGATTTCCTTGTCGGTGTTACTGGTTGTAAAATTAGAATTGCTGGTCTCATTGGATCCTCCGCCACTGGCAATCCAGAAGTTAACGCTCCAGCTTTGGGAGGTAGCCCGTGAATCGATCGAGGTATTTTCTTCGGTGTATTTTTGCGTGTGAGTAATGTTTATTTCTTGCCACCTTGAACCGCCGCCGCCGGGAGTGGGGTTTTGAGCAGACAGATTCCCCACGGTCAGCTGGCCCGTTGTCGTCATGGCTAGCGCAACGCTTTGGGCTCTTGCTTGTCTTGCAAGATCCAGTCGACTATTCAGGTCGGCAAGGTCATCATCGAGTGAATTGATGGAGCTTTCTAAAAACGCTTGGCTGGACTTGGTGTCCGTGGCTTCCGCACGCGCAAGTGCTGCCTTCTTCGAATTCCAAGCACTGGTTGCTTGTTGCAGAGAACGCTGCGCCTCACCTACCTACGAAGTACATATGAGCTAAAGCAATTGTAGAAAAGGGGCGAATGATTACTTACAGCCTTCATTTGGTTCATAACGTCTTGAACAGTACCAGTAGGGTCGAGCTTTTTGACACTTTGCTCCAACTCTGCGTTCACGTCGCTCTCCGATCTCTGGGCTGCAGCTACGGCGTCGAGGACACCAGTATCTTTGATTTTCGATGTATCAACGGCAGGATCCCCGAGTGTCGATGTGCCATCCGTAGCCACGGCTATCGCTATTTTAGCTAACTCAACGGTCGAGTCGAGATACTTAGATGCAAGGGTCGACTCTGCAGCATTCAATTTTCTGGCGGCGGTATCAACTTGAGCCTTAAGCTCAAGAGGGTCCCCATCGGCGCTACTTTGTAGCAGAGCAAGCTGCTTCTTTTGCAGGTCGAGAGCACTGGATTTGGTTTTGATCATCATGATGATCAAGTCTGGGTTCTCCGAAAGGTCCTCAGGCGCGAAGCCTGTGTCCAATGCATTCGACCAATCGACTGGACTCATGAGCACGGGGTAGACCTTGGAAGCTCCGTAGAGTGACGATACGGCAGATGCCCGAAACGAATCTTTTGCATCTTGCAAAAGCTCAGCCGCGGTAGCTACGTCGAGTTGGGCGAGTGCTTCCCGAACGATGTGGCTATAGCCGCGCACGACCGAGTCAGCGTATCTCATCGTGAGTTTACCTTGTTCAGACTGCGTAATGTGTACTAATCTACGCGTGACAGCGGCGAGTTTGACCGGATCCTTTGTGGTGATAGCGTCGGCTATCATGTCGTCCCGTTCGAGTTCCCATTTCATTTGAGCCTCGTAACAATCTACGAGAACATTTCAGTGTTCATCCAAATCCGGGAAAATGCCATGTTGAATACCTTGAGTGAGCTGGTTTGCAAATTCCATTCTCGACATCTTGCGGACAAAATTGTTGTTTGTCACTAGCGATTGATTGAGAGCCTTCAGCGCATCTGGATCTTCACCTTGTCCACCACCAGATGAGTTGTAGTCGAACTTGTAGTACGGGTTTTGGTCCCCAACCTCGGTGAGCAGCCATGCACGGATGCGCTCTCTTTCTTCTCTGACCTTCCGATCTGCTTCCGAATACTTGGGCACAAAATTGTTGATCACTTCGTTATAGATGGTGCTGAGGTTCCGCCCATTTGGCGCTGACACAATGGTGGCTGCGTCGTAGAGTGCATCCGTAAGGCGAAATTCAGCCTCAGAGACAACAACAGGCTTGACGAAGTTGGAATAGATTCCACTGAGCTCGAATTGAAACTCCTCCTTAGCTAGGTAGCGTGTTGGGGATTGGAGCGAAAGGATCTGGGCTCCTGTAGGGCCAATGGTTTGCGAAAGTTTCTCGTACAACTTGTCAAGTAGGGTCGGTGGTGGGGGTCCGCCGGCAGTCGGTCCTGTAGCATGAGCAGGATCTGCTGGCCCTACGTCTTGGGACTTCAGAACGCTTCCAGTGCGAGCATTTCTTACATATTTCTTGATGATTGTATCGATAGGCTTTACTGCTTTGATCCAGTTTTCCGTCTGCTCTTTCAAGGCTTCGAGGTATCTCGTACGGAAGCTTAGCCATTTGAATTTTTCCCGGAGGCCTTTGAGATCATTGATTGCACTCTCAGACAATCCAAATTGTTCTCCGGCATTCTCGATGTTTTGCACTGTCAGCTTCTTACCAGGATGTATCAGAGCAATATTAGTACTGTCGTATAGACTAAGATCGTACACAGTCCTGACCAAGGCTGGAACGTGGTGGCGGTCGGACCAGAAGAAAAACACTTTGCCCTCTCTTTTGTATTTCGCCAACAAATCAGGCCTATGAATAACATGTGTCAATCAATACAAGTCTCCGACTGCCAAGGCTCTTTACATACATGCGTAAGGCGTCCATGACGCTACCAACATCATATTTAGTCGAGCGAAAGGTGTCCTTGGCTGCCAAAATTGCAGCCTACATGTACAAATATCAGCCTATTAGTTTGCAACATTGGGAACTATTGACTCACGGAGGTTCCAATGTCTCCCTACATATACGATCGTCAGCCTCTTGGTCTTCGACTTTGGGAGCTGCTGCCTCACAAATTTCTCAAATCCGGCATGAAAAATGCAATATCCATAGAAACCAACATTTTCATGGCCCAAACCGAGATAGTGACCAATCTATGATGAGTTCAACAGCTCTTAGCCAGATTCTCAGCCAGTAAGCCAAGCTGGATTTACCTCATGTCTAATGCTACGCAAATCCAAATCAGAGTTCGTTACTTCGGGTTCGGCTCCGCTGGTTTGGAATGCTAGGGGCGAAGGTTCCTCAGAATCTTTCTTGTTATCTGATATGGCGCGATAGCAGATAGTATGCTTGACTCGCGGGTCCTCCCCACTCACTGCTTCTGGTGAACCGGTACCAGATAGGGTGTAGCTGCGATTGATCTCGTCGGTCTTGAGTATCTGGGCGCCTGTAGTCCAAAGATATTTTTGGAAGACGATGACTAGGTCAGCTTTGTCGGGGTCCTTTTCGCTCTCGAATTGAATACTACAGCACGCGGCCCAATTATCTAAGGCTGTCTTGACAAGGCCTTGTTGGTAAGGTGTAGCCGGCACAAGCACTGTCTTTTCTTTCTCAGATTTCGGGCATGCTGATATTGTCCATTTGATATTGCGGACATAATCGTCTCCCCCCTCGTCATCGATTGAAACACGATCCAAGCCAAGCCATGTCAATTCGTTGACAGCATGCGCTGCGCCCTCAGGAGAGTCATCGACTGAAGGCGTCTGAATCTGCATATCGTCCGTACTACACATATTGATAGGGACAGCATCAATCAAGCCACTCGCGTCGGCGGTATCAGAAGGCGGCGTTATGGTATTTCCAGCCTTGTTTCCCTTGGGTGACGTGATAGTCCCTGGATCTTGATGGGAGACGGCGTGAGCCCTCTGACACCATTCCGAGAAGATAGATCTGATCATCGAAGGGTCGTTGATGCCAAGCTCCCCAGATTCCTCTTTAGCAGCCTTTCTGATCTCGTTAGCAGTCAGGGGATCTTCCCGCGCAATTCCTGTAATCGTCAAAGCGTGATCAAGGGTCCACTCAGGCGCGCTTTCATGCGGTATTGCTCGTGGATACATAATGGCCATGTATGCCTTGTCCATGTCGGAAAGCACATAGTTGTAGTCAATGTCATATGGCAAACCAGTCACGGAAGAGGGCATCGGATACTGCATAATGCTAAGTCTGTCCACCTGGGAGAAAGAGCTGACGTCTTTCGTATTGTAGGTGTTGATACTATTTCCTCTCTTTAGTGTCTTTGTCACGCGGGCAGGCACTGGAGGGCTATACGCACACTTGTTGCTTTACCTCTTCGGGGTCCCAATTTTCCTTGCTACCGTAATATTTGATGGCAGCGTCGACGTTTTGGATTGGGACTCCACCACCAGCTGGACTCTGATGCTCATGAAGCATACCAAGAACATGGCCAAACTAGGTAGTGAGCTCCGTCAGTATACCATCAATCATAAGTGGTGGATTGTACCTGCCTCATGCAGAATAACAGCCTTCTCAGCTCTAGTCAGATCATTCGAGTGGGGATCAATCCAACCTAAATTCATAGTCGCTTTTCCAAATGCAGCCTGTCGGCAATCTGTTCCAACCAAGCTCCAAGACCCTTCTGCAGGTGACGGGTCAAACGAGATCATTATATCTGGCGCAAGATCATCTTTGGTGAGGTGGGACCAATCGGAGATCTCCGTGAAGTGAATCTCCCCATATAATTCCCACTCCTGGATAGCGGTGCCGACTTTCGTACGCTGAGCTTGAGTGCCTTTCGATTGCTCGGGACCAGAGACAAAGCCGTAGTTGATGGAGTTTCGGCCGCGAGTAAACAGCTTACTGGCTTCAGTAAAAACGGCCGCAAGTTCTTCTCTATGAAGCCCAACATTGGCGCTGTCTAGCGCAGTCTGAGTGGTTTTCAGTATCACCACATCTCTGCAGTACTTCCGAGCAGCCTCGTCCGGACCAAGCTTTAGTAATTTTCGAGTACCATCTCTGTTTGTTGCGTCATCATCGTTGCTTGTGACACTGGTGAGCACCGGCCCATTGGTGCTCGTTGTCCCATCAGAGTTCGATGCTCCAGTAGGATTCGGAACTCCATTAGTATTCGTTGCTCCATTACTGTTCGTTGCTCCAGTAGTGTTCGCAACCCCGTTAGGATTTGTTGCTCCACTGGTGCTCGTTGTCCCACTAGTGCTCGTTGTCCCCTCAGTGCTTGTTGTCCCACCAGAGTTCGTTGGTCCAGTAGTATTTGCTACTCCAGTAGTATCTGCAACTCCACCAGTGTTCGTCGCCCCAGCAGAGTTCGTTGCTCCAGTAGTTTTTGCTGCTCCACTAGTGTTCATAACCCCAACAGGACTCGTTGCTCCACCAGTGTTCGCTGTCCCACCAGTGTTCGCTGTCCCACCAGTGTTCGTTGCCGTATCAGTGTTCGTTGCCGCATCAGTGTGCGTGGCCCCGACAGCTTTTGTTGGGCCATCAGAGCTGTTCACACCGAACGCGCCCGCCACGTCGTCGGTACCACTCATCGTCGTCGCTCGAAGTATCTGTCAGATCTTCAGGGGATATTCTCAAAATAGGTCGGAAGCCTTGGTTGTTCTGATCTTTGGTAGAGGATCACACAAAGTCTACGAAAGTATTTACTCGAAGGACAATCTGGGCGATCGCCGTATCCCATGCTCGAGTAGTAAACGATGTGCCAGATCTCAGCTCTCCGCACCCACTTGATATCGTCGTGGCGCAGTCTAGGTCCACAGTTACGATGATCACAAGCAAGGATGTCGATCGCGATATCCAATAAAGCCACCCGGATCGTCCCAGAGAAGTCGAGCCCTTGCCTGAGGTATTTTGTCGCCTATTTTGCAACATTGCGCTTGAGACTCCGGCCAAATTTGCCCTTTCAAGAACCTGCAGATCTCCACCAGCTACCCGAATCCCACAAGCCTAGGACCCAGATCGGGACCTCTAGACCAGCAGGGCATCGGACTATTGGCTTCATTCGGAATATTTCCCTCCCTTCAATTGGTCTATGCACGTTCTCAAGAGCTGCATTAGCTGCATCTGTGAAAGGTGTGTTACTGCTAAGAAGATTAATCTAATGCAAGGCTGTCAGAGGACGGAACGGTCCTCAGGAGCTGATGATGGCGATCCAGCAAATACTTGGCCATCAATTCAGCCACCGAGATGAGGCGGCTCAATGTTGGTGAATTGAAGGAGATGTCAGGATGCGCTCAAGCCTCCTCTTCTACCTACAATGGTAGAATATTCTCTGGGCAGGATTGTGATTGGTGGATAAGGACTCCAAACGTGGGTGCAACGGTGTTCCAGAACACGGTAGTGCAGCTCAATCCTCATAGCTATGCTGAATCAAGCAATCCTAATATTGGTGGCTGACTGAATGGATGAACCAGAAGCGCTCAGCCCTTGAAGTCGTGCGAAAAACGGGGGCACTGTCTGATCATAACCTCGATGAGGGCTGGCAATTGATGCAGCTTTGACGTCTAACGAGATATGGCTTGTCAGAGACTAGCTGAGAAGGCCGAGAACTGATCTAGCGAGGAATTAGTGTCTTTACCTAATGCTAGCGATGATCCCGTGAAAGATGAGCGAAATATGGGACAGGGACTCAAGGTGAAGGGTATTAATGTCCGACCTGGGATTGACATGATAGTAGGGTAAGAATGCGTGATACATCGTAAGAGGCTGGTATTTCTCCACCACTGCCAGCATGGGGACACGATGAAAATCTGCAACCACTAAGAAGCGAGGCTTGCGAACTTGCAAAAAATGGGTGAACAGATTGGGATCAGTGACGTCTCAAAATGGTGAGGCGCGATACGTGACTCGAGATAAATGAAGTTTGGCTAGTGATTAGTATGCTGCTCAAAAGGGTGGGTGACACGGCAAGCACGGCTCGCACGAGTACTGAAAGAGATGGGTGATCGGTAGTTGGATTGTATCTCGCCGCCAAGCCCGGTACCCTTCCCCGCGGCCCCGCCTAGCGCCTCTTTCTCACCTTCACTCCAACTATGCGCACCTCCATCCCTCTCACCCCTCCCCCTCCCCTCCCCTCCTCTCGCTCCATCCGCCTCTCCTCCACCCTTCACCCCTCTTGCCTCCTAATAGTCCGCGACATCCCTGCCCCCCACCTCGGCCACATTCGCATCCTCGGCCTCAACAACCCCAGTTCTCGGAATGCCATCTCCCGACAACTGCTCTCCGAGCTACGGCGCGAGCTAGATGCGGTGAAGAAGCAGGTCGATGACGAAGCCGCCAAGGGGGAGGTCGTGGGCGAAGGGACGAGAGTGCTGATACTGGCCAGCGAGGTTGATGGGGCTTTCTGCACGGGCGCGGATCCGAAGGAAAGGAAGGCGATGTCGAGGGATGAGTATGTACACGTCGTTTTGCTAGGTACTTGTTTGTTATTTATACATCTTGGCAGCATATGATTGACTATATCCATGATCCGTAGGACCAATGCCTTTCTTACAACATTTCGCTCAACCTTCCACTCGCTCTCTGCCCTCCAGGTCCCTACGATCAGCGCAGTCTCCTCCATAGCCCTTGGCGGCGGACTCGAACTAGCTCTCGCCACCAATCTCCGCGTCTTCGTTGCCTCAGCCACAGTCAGCCTCCCATAGACAAGATTGGGTATCATTCCTGGCGCGGGAGGTACATATCGCTTGCAAAAGGTGTGTCTTCTCAACCAAGTCCTCCCATTGCAATGACAGGTGCTATGTAGCTGGTCATGGGTGGACTCAGTACCTCTCCTTACAAGCCCAAGCCCATATCTGCCGTTCCTATATACCCTTCTAGACCTATACTAACCTTCCCCCCTTCTCTCCGGCAGCTCACCGGCAAAGCCCAAACCCTCTCCCTAATCCTCTCCGGCCGCTGCCTCACGGGCCTTCAAGCCACCCACCTCGGCATCTGCCAAAACCTCATCCCCACCAACAACAACACCCCTCATCCCCAACCAGAAACCAACAATACCACCCCCCAGCTAATCAGGCGCGAAAACGTCCTCCAAGAAACCATCGCGCTCGCGCGCCAGATCTGCGAGGGCGCCCTCGGGGCCGTGCAGGCGGCGCTGCGGGCCGTGAGGGAGGGGAGCGAGGGGGCGGAGGGGAAGAGTATGAGCGGGTGGTGGGGTGGGGGATCGGGACGAGGCGCTGAGAGCGTTTGGGGAGAAGAGGGGGGCGAGGTTTAAGGGGGAGGTGAGGAGGGGAGGAGGGCAAGGGGGGGGGGGATCCTGACGGATTTTCTGTTTGAGGGTTTGCTGAGAGTGGTTTGATTGTAGGTTCTGGAGTTTGTATAGTGGACGGACAGGGGGGAAGGCTCGAATACTTACTGGATGAATGAGTCCAAGTCGTCGGAGGAAGGGGTCGAGGAAAAAGGGTTGGGCGCCTAGTCCAGGTTTGGTTTGATATGCAGGTACGGAACGGATGATTGTGCTGTAATGTTGAACCAGTCCCGAAAGAATGGCGGTGCCCATTCTACATACAGCTGCTCGTCATTTTCCTATTTCTTATCACCGCGGACCAAGCAACATTTTCTAATTTGATGGCAGCGACGACAGAAGAATGACGACGCCTTGTGAGAAAAGGCTTATCCATCCGTCCGTCTCATTGGGTATACCCAGCGCTCGTCATTCATCCCAGTCATAAAGATTCCTATAACGTCATATCGAAAGCCACACCCCCACACACAACAAAGAAAGGCATACTTTGCCTGCCGCTTCAGCTAACAACGACAGCAAGTACGACCATAACAGCCGAATACCTATATCCCAATCGATTAGCTCCAGGTCCAGTACCACTATTGGACTGCAGTGAAACTCACGTGGCGATGGCCTTCCCCCAACCCCTCACACATCACAAATTCGTCATCACGTCCGGACTCAGCGCGCACAACGACGCCACGCCCACCATCACGCTGACGACTAGTCTGCCGAGGATCTGCGGCACGACCTTAAGAAATATTTCAATTATTAATACGGAATTAATTCCGAATTAATCTTTAATGTATAGAAAAATAAATAAATTAAGAAATACGGAATTAATTCTAAATTAGTTCTTAATATATAGAAAAATAAGTGAATTATTAATATAAAATCAATTCCAAATTGATTTTTAATATAGAGATTAATGAATAAATTAAGAAGTAATATAAAAAAGAGAAGGTTAAAAAGACCAAAAAGAAAGCCTAAATAGAACGACGCTAGTAAACTACGCTAATACGTCACTAACTTGACCTTCGGGCAGGTCTGCCGAGAAATCGCGGGGTGGTCAGCTGACCTGCGTCCTGTCACATCACCACACTTTGCGCATACAATTGTTGTACTTCAATTTACCCCTACAAAAGACCCATCATCCGAAAATGCAACCCCCCACCCTCCTCCTCCTCGCCCTCTCGGCTCTACTACCGTCCCCCGCTTCCGCATTCCAAACGGAATACACCCTCAAAACCACCTGTTCGCGCCCCACCCAGCGGGGCGACAGCATCTCCGTGCACTACCGCGGGACCCTGTTCGTATCCCCCCCCCCTTGGCCCCACCCCCTTGCTCCCCCTGCGCCATTTCCCTCGCCAGTTGCCCCCAGCCTCCGCAGCTCTAACTTTCCCCCCAGCGAAGCCACCGGCGCCGAATTCGACTCCTCCTACTCGCGCTCCTCGCCCCTGACATTCACCGTGGGAAAGGGGCAGGTGATCAAAGGGTGGGATGAGGGATTGTTGGACATGTGCCCAGGGGATAAGCGGAAACTGACGATACCGCCGGAGGAAGGGTATGGGGACAGTGGGATGGGGCCGATCCCGCCGAAAGCGGTGCTGGTGTTTGAGACGGAGTTGGTGGGGATTCAGGGGGTGGTGCAGGAGGGGGAGGGGGAGGAGGATCGAGGGGCTGGGGGAGGGGATAAGGAGGAGTTGTGAGTATGTGCTTGCGGATGTTGGTTTGTGGGATGGGAGTGGGGGGTTTGATTACAAGATGAGGGGGGCTAATCGATGTGATGTTGGTCTAGGTTCGTCGATGAAGGGTTACAAACCGGTGGAGGGTGGTTCAGCAGAACGATGGGGGTGTGGATGTTTGGGATATTCTTGGTGCTATGTGGACTGGCCATGTGCAACTGGCGGGCATTGAGGTTTCTGTACGTGGATTTGGAACAGAAGTTGGTTAAAGCTGTGAATCGGCGATGAGATGGATTAGCCACGGATCAACACGAGGAAATGGATGGGATGGGAAAAGATAATATCATCCATACCATGACTACTCCCACACCTCCCCGTTTCGAAGCATCGACGCTATTTTTGGAGTCGACACCGCCGGCCATTGGCGCTGTGCGGTAGTTGTAAAGATAGTAGTGCAACTGACCGTCACCACTGCCGAACTTCAGTTGTTCCAGGAAGAGAGGATTGTCCAAGAGTGTGAGGGCGTTGAAGACGTCGAAATTGAACTGCGATCTGAATTAGCTGTCCCGAAACATCAACATCAAGAAGACTGTCTCTCGCCTTCTTAGCAAGAATGAGAGCATCGTTCATCAATAGGTTCAGTCTCTCTTTCAAGTCTTTCTCCTTCTCGGCAAATGCTGTCTCTGTCGCATAATAGAATTGATACGCCGCTCTGACCGTTTCATGTTTCTGGTTCCCAATGACGGATGATTCGAGGCAGTAAAATGAGAAGAAGTCGGTAATCTTGTGAGTCGTCGGGTCTTCGACAACATATGTCCAGACCACCTGTTCAATGGCCTTGTCATCATGAAGCATCCAGTGTCTCACCTCCTCCTCGGAGAAGTTTGGGGCCATGTCAAATCGGTTGAGGTACCTTTCCAGTAAGTCCAATACCACAGGTATATCTTTGGCCTCCATGACCCGCAATCCAGGTGTGGCCGTGGCACTGGGGAGGTGGTATTTGGTGATCTGCCGGGCCTTGGTCGAATTCTGAGGTAATGGTGAGAAGCCGACCTCATACAATTTCAGCCAATCGAGACTTCGGTGAAAGTATCGACATGAAGCGACAGGAGTGGGCAGCGTCACACCGCCTGTGTAGATTGCTTGGTAGATACCTAAGATGTAACAGCGACGAGTGATTTCGGAGATGAGCGTGGGGGCAAGGCGTTTGGAGCGAAGTTTCTTGTGGACACACATGTAGTTGATTTCGGTGCATCTGACAACGTTGGAACGGACGCGCAAGTCGACGGGTACACCGGAGATGAAGGCGACCAATTTCTGAGATTTGGTGGCTCGCACACCAACGTGCCATTCTTTGCGCCAGCCGGGTGATTTGAGTGCCCTGTCAATACCTGTAAGACGATGTTAAGTGTACCGCGCGCTCGTCATAGCCTACCAGTTGAGAAAGGAAGTAGAGTAGTTGAATCTGAATTGTCCGTCATCATCCTCGACATAGTGACCCTCGAGCAGCTGTTGGACTTCATTGAGCTGTAAATGGTATCAGCCTTCTAGAGCTCCATTTCCCATCACGGGCGAGCGTCTACCTGCCCATCGTCCATCAAATCCATCGTAACCCATTCGAACCCCTGCAGCATGGGCGGCGGCTCCTTTGGCACCTTATCCGGAGCGATGATCTTGATAGGCCCCTCCTCGACCCTCCCAGCCTCATCTAGAAGTCCCCTTCAGCATGCCACATCTTCCCAGAAGCCATGATAAGACTGACCGAATCTCGGCACCGGCTGCGTTTGCCAGAACTTGTAAGAAGCCATGTCTTTTTGATTCTTGGCGCCCACGCTCTATCCTCACATCAACATCATTCTGTTGATCGACATCATTGCTTGACAAGGCAGAGCCTTGCCATGACATACCATCCCCGTCAACAAATCGGAAAGATCCAAATTCTTCAGCTTCTCCAGCGCGTGCTCTTTGTCCAAGCCGGCAACCTCGCCCTTCAAGGAGGGGTTCGCCGAGAGGATCTGATCCACCATCCCGGCCGTGACACCATTCGAGGAGCTCGAGGGAGTACCAGAGGCATCTTTGCCCGTCAAAGCACTCTTCAGCTTTTGCCGCTTGGACTTCTTTCTCTTGCCCGAGGCTGAGGCCGCGGGGTTCTCCGCATCTTCTCCATCGTGCTCGTCTGAGGCTTCTTCATCTTCGGCGGTGGGATTGACGGCGGATGCTACAATATCCTTGTTGAAGTCTGGGTCTACTATTTTGGATTCTTCCGCCATTTTTGTGTGAATTTCCAGCGACTGACCAACAACAGGACGGCACGGAATCGATTCACTCCGCATGGTTCTAGGCTGCAGATTCGGCACGTGATTACGCGCCTCGTGTTTCTTGGCGCGTTTTGCCTAGCAATAGGGTACATGAGCAAGATGAGCTGCAGAAGCGTATTCAACATTGCATGATTGATGATCGCACCCTACAATCGAGCTTGATCATCTTTGAAAGCAATTTTACATTTTGGTTCAACATTTGAGGCTATGAGTACATTGCTTGAGTAGGCGAGTTGTTCGAATTTTGGCCTTCCCACGCTGAAGCAAAACCTTATGTATCATGAGTCTACATCTTACCGATTGCAATTGAACCGAAATTGAATATTCCCTTCACCTAGCTCGCTTGCTGTACCGAAGTTGCACCTCATTGTCCTCATCACTGTCATTGTCTGAATCCCTGGCGGCAGCGAACTTCTTCCTCTTCTTCGGTCCGGCCGGGGCATTCGGAGCCTGGCTTCGTCCGCCACGAGCCTCCGTCACCGCTTGGGAAGATTTGGTGGTATTACCGCTACTCCCTTGAGTTTGCTGCGTCCGGTCCTGATGCCTCGTCGTGCGAGGCGCATCCACATCGATCGTCTCTGCCCCATTCGTACCGTCATTCACAACAAGCTCCGATGGGACTTCTGCCACATTGCTCTCTGCAGACACATACTGCGTTTGCTGAGATTGTGACTGGGTCCTGCGTTCCTTCTCCTTGCGTTTGCGTTTCGCTCCTTCGGATTCTTTCTCGAGCCAGTAGTCGTCTCCGATGCCGTAGTCCTTGTTCTTGACTTCCTCCAAGGTGACGATGACACCGTGTCCGCGGCGTGCTTGTGTGCCGTCCCCCCTCCGCCTGAACTTCTTGAAATTCTTACGTCCATTCCAGCGTTCATCCCATCGAGGATTCGACCCATCTTCACCTTGACGCGCGGGCGTCCGACGCTCGGGGAGCGGCATCTCTTCTACGACTGCCAATTTCTTCATCTGGTCAACGGTCATGCCATCGAGGATGTCTTTGAGGCTCTCCTCCTCGACTTTTGCCGCGTTCTCCTCGGCCTCTTTCTGTTGTCGCGCGACTTCTTTGATGTTGATCTGCTTAGCTTTGGGCTTCTTTGGAGGTTTGGTTTGGGTCTCAGGCTCCTCAAACGAGGCTAGCTGCGACAGACCATTCTTCTCCATTTCAAGTTTTCGGCGCTTCATTTTGGTCGCGGTAGGCGCAAGCCGATCCATCAAATCTTCCGCGTCTTCAGCATCTGACGATGGCGCACGTCGTTTACGTGACTTTTCCCCCTGGTTTTCTTCGCGTGATTGTGACATGTCAGCTTCGTCGGAGTCGTCGTCAGGAAAGGAAGAGTGTTGAGGGGCGATGGTTGCTTGGGACCTTGCCGCTGGCACAGATGATGGTGGCATTTCTACGTCGTCGTCGTCATCGTCCTCAAACCCTTTGAAGCGACTGACTATTGGTACACGATCTCTATGGCTAGAGGAATCCTCGATCTTTGGTGGTGAGGAGTGCTTGTTTGCAGCGGCAGTATTGCGGGTGGCGGCATTAACACCCTCAGCTTGTGTGTCATCATCCTCATTCGGTAGTAGTGGCCGTCTCAACATCGACGCATCGTTAGACAAGATGGCGTCGAGGAACTCGCTCTGTTCGATCAGGCGATGGTCGAGAGCCTGGGCAACTTCGTAGTCTAGACCAGCCGCCCACTCCTCGTGTTTGCCTTTGGCACGGAATTTTACAACTACGACACCCTTCCCTGCGCTTCCGTCCTCAAACTCCCCGAGACCCTTCTCACCTGCTGCGCTCTTAACATATCTGACAATGTCTTCAGCAGTAGATTGTCCAGGCTCAAGCTCGCAGTGCAAAGCCTTGCCTCCTCCGTTCGTGATGGGACCGTGTAATGTCTGGTATTGATCAACATCGCAGAAAACGAATGTGTAGCCCTCGAAAACTGACTCCCGGGCGGGGTTAGGTGCGAAATCTTTGGCGGCTCTTTCGGTCTTTTCCTTGCTCTTGGCTGGCAGGAACAAGGATGGATCCGGCCAATTGGAATCAAAGTCTTCCTCAAGACTAGACAGAGATTCCTCTGAGTCTAGGTATATTGGCGCCACCGCCTCAACGATCTTGTCGACATAGGCGTCCGTCACAATGTATTTGCCATTGACCAGCGCCTGCAAGCCCTTGGCTGTATTTCTCTTCCCCGCGATGACATGTGTAGTCGCCTCACGATCGTAGGCTAAAATGACCTTGACGTCCAAAGACTCCAGGCGAGCGCGATACCCGTCCAACGGGTCTTTGCTAGCTTTCGTCTCTTTGGCACTTAGGGAGAAGGTGAACACGACAGGCTCCCACTTGATGGTGAACTTTTCGGTTGCTCTCCCTAGCTTGAAGACATGCTCATTTTTCTTGAGCACCCTACTCTCACCCTTGATCTTCTCGCCATCGAGCTCAGTCTGGAACTTTGTATCCTCATCTTTGATGGTAAGTTCGGACCTGGTACGAATGTTGGAGCCACTGCCAGGCTTAACGGGGGCAATGGTGATTGTGAGGTGCTGGCGCGAGACAGACTTGTGATTAATGGCAAAAGAGGATGCTGGGCTGTCGATCTTGGTTCTGCCAAAGAGGTATTTTCGGCCTGGGCGGAGCCATATTCTTTTATCTGTGGGAAGACGGTCAGCATAATGTAGTCAGGAACGTTTCGTCTGGTCAGAGCTCACTGTTCAGGCAATTGCCATCACACTCGAGAACCCACATCCTCACATAGTGATGTGCAAGATGGGCGGCAGCTAGAGACGCGACTTATGGAAACGGTTTTTATGTCTTGGCATCGGCAAGGCGGGATCGGTAGATCAATAAGCTTTACACTAGTATACTAGCGCTTTATCAATCTAACGGAAATCGAACGTATTCCTTTGGTGGTAACACCATCCCTGGCTCCACGGCCTCATGACGTTCACCTATTAAGGTATAGCAGCCACTGTGCCGCCCGCTTCCACCGCATTATATGAGGTGAGGTTGAATGCAGCCTAAAATAGAATAGCAGACCTTGCTGGTCAAACTTGGTGGTGTCTAGAGAAGTAATATATACAGTGAATGTAAAATTCTTGCATTGCCAATCATTCTTGAACCTCGCGATTCAATGTCAGAGCCCCTTCACAGATTTAAAAAACTTTTCTGCATCCTTCTTATCTTGGCTAACGACGTGGATTGTGTTCCGTTTCATGCTGGGAGACGGTGCTTGCCGGCATGACCTGTCAGGAAAGCAGGAATGTAGATACAATGAATCCGCCAATACAAGACACATCATGAGTGCCTCAGAACAATCGCTGAAAAGATACTTGTGTAGCCTGCGGATCTTTGTGGCAAGCTCATCATCATCTGGGTGAAGTAAGTCATTATTATATACGAGGAATCCAAACGAGTCGCATAGTCACAAATAGGCATGCGATTTCTTATGAGCGCGCAGGCGTGAGGAGGAAGATGGGCGGCTGGTCATCCTTGGAGGCCATGGCGATGTAGAGAACGAAGCTGGAGATCATAGGGTCTTTGGTTGAAGCGAGCGCAGCGGCTTTTCTCCCATATAGCTTTGTGGAGATGGGCACTCCACATCGTATAAAGGCATCCGTAGATGCGGTCCTTTGCAATTGATGTTCCTGAAGATTTCTCCTACCATCAAGCCTAAATGGACGTAATTCGTAGGTTGATCTGGCCTCCAAATCTTCTGGACATGTGTGTGACTTGCATATTACCACGATTTTGGCAGGTTGTGGTAGTTCAAAGACTAGGCAATTGCAATTTGAGGAGGGGGTGGAACAGACTGGCTCTTGCCGCCGTTTATCTTGCTTCAAACATTATACTACCGTTTTGTGTAAGCCACGTACCTGCCTCAAATGTCCATGTGACACATTGCTGCTTCCCCCTTGTAGTGTGAGATGGACAACTCCTGTCCTTTCCCACGTCTGGGATGTCATGAGTCGGTGTTCAGCCTCCTTGTTCGCAGAGGCCTGGATGCCTTGTTCGTGGTCGCTAGCGTCCTGCTTCAAGGCTCCTGCACATCTTTCCAACCTAGTCCCGGATAAAGCCACCACAGGAGAAGGAGACAAGAAAGACTGGAAACATTAATCTCATCAGGCAATGGAGGCGAACCATGGGTAGTCAGGTAGCGTTCTCTTTTGTCCTATCATGAATGGAGTACAATCAATGAGGTTGCGCTGTCCCTTCTCCACCTTCCACATCACACTTTGAGGAGTAATGCGCCTGCCCTTGCCTAGGACGCCGTGGCTGTAATCCTGTGTCCCTGCTTCCATGTCAGCAGCTGGGAAGTCCATAGCAACGCGCGAACGCGCCTTCTTTGAGTTGGTGAGGCTCCACCTTAAAAGAGCGTCTTGTCCCCCAATTCTCTCTCTTATGTTTTCATTCTTGCAGACTCAGACATTGGAGCAGCACATCCTCCATCCTGTTGTAGGCATCGCTCTCAATGGATGTTCGCAGGTCCTGCAACTATATCAGCAGTACAGCATCACGTTTGAACCTCCCACGGAATTAACCAACCTACAGCGTCTCCACTGCGTGTGAGACGATTGCTCACCAGTCGTATGCTGCTACCTCCCTCACCCTACCTTCAGCATTTCTCCTCGCCAGCATGTTGACTGTCTTTTGATTAGTGATTGCAACCGCCATCTGTCCCCCCTACGCTCACGAGATGCCGCGAAGTCTGCCTGCCGTCATCAAGGACCTCAGCTACTATCACCTTGCTGGCTGAATCACTTCGAGGTGTGAGACTGCCCCTTGCAAGCTTCAAGCTTCTCATCATAGGTCTTTGTCCGATGGCTGACCTGATCATTCAGGCCTGCTGTCTGTTTGTGAAGCAGAATTATAAGTCGCTGCTCCTCGGCTGCATTTTGTCACTACCGGTTCGGCAGTGTTGTTTTCGAGAGTCATAGTCATCAAAAGGTGCGTGAGAGTAATCTCCGCACTCAAAGGTCGCACCGGCGTTGAGCGGGCCGACCTGGTCTCGCTCGGCGAGGGGCAACTCAACATTGCCCCACACGGTATATCCGATGAAGGTGGAAGCTAGGCCCACCTAGCTTCATAGAGAGTCATATCTGAGCTCCAATGCCTTGATGAAGACCCATTATCACTTGAGGGGAATGGCCTACACCATTCTGGATTCATCTTCGGCTTGGTGCGTGTTGGCAGTCCGTATGGGCTGACCACACGTCTTCATTTCACTTTAGGTCAACATCCTCTTGAGAAGTTGAGGGCATATCGAACACTCCTCACGGAGCGGCGAGTCATTTCGGCCCCCAGTCGATCGAGATGGTACCTGAGACGGCCAGGCATTGTTCATGCCTAGCGAGGTCGGGCTATTGTGAGTGCACACCACGACCGCTCCTTGTGCAGGAACAGACGTGGACCACTTGAGCTGACCATCGATGTCTTCCACAGTTGTCTCCTTTCGGAAATACTTCAGGAACGTCAGAATTATAAAATCCAAAAGGTGCGTAGAGTAATCTTAGCACTCAAAGAGTCACACCATAGTCAGATCCGGCCATCTTGGTTTTGGATATCGGCGAGAGGCAATTCACAACTGCCTCGATTTGGTTCGTACCCAATGATCGCAGGTCTCTTGCGGGACCGAGTCGAAGGATCTCTGAGCTTCTAGCAATGATGAGATTTTCGCTTAGTGAGGGGAGACTTCTGCCATTCTCTTCGAATGGTATGCGCCGGCAGTCAGCATTGGCTGACCGCGCGTTCTATTCCCACAGTGTATTCTTTCTGTAACACGGTCGACCAACAATCACCACCTCAAGGATCAAAAGGTGGTTCAAAGAGTCCCCCGGGTTGAAATTGGGACCCTCAGCATGAAAAAGAGCCCTCAGCAGACCAAAACGGGTAGACGTTGTACAAGTCTAAGCAACAACGGAGGGACCCAAAACAGCTTCAGTCGACGTCTGGTATGATCCACCGTGGCAATCCTGATGGTCCGGTGAACGCGCTGACCCAATAGACCACTCTTCCCAGATCAGCCTTTTATCAAAGGCGCCCCAACATCGAATGACTATCGAGGACTTTGGATCTTCTGTATGGGATAGTGCGAGCTCGGACTGTCCCAGCTATTGCTCGGCCCGTGAAAGGTGGATCTGGAGTATTCGTCTCCCGGCACTGATCGAGTGTTCCAGTGCGCAAAGATGTCACAGTGATGGAGCGAGTAGTTGACTGAGGGGACCCAACCTTTTTGACTGCAAGATTTTTATTTTGATCAGTGTGTGTGAATATAAGCCACCAACTTTAAGTATCAGAGGCTGAACTTTAGGAGCCACCAACAAGCTTATTGGGTGTGGATGCTTGGTTTCTTGCTGTTCGGACGCCAGCAAAAGAAAACTTACATTTGCAGAACTGTGGGTTCTATGTATCTAGTCAGCTGGCCTCGTATCATGAACACATTAAGTCGACCACATCGCATGCGCCAAGTTCGATGTTTCAATGCATGGAAAGTTGATTGTTTCAACCCGAAGAGCATTTGTAGGATGAATAGATGGCGTGACAAGCAGTGGATGATTTCAAGTCCAGAAGCAACATCTCAGCCATCTCTGGGGAGACTCATCACAGCAAGTCGCAGGCAGTTGAAGCTATGTGTAAAATAGGCTAGCATTGAATCAAGGGAGCATGGTAGTGTAGCTGGTTCAGGCACAAATTCCACATGGAGCAGAGTATTGAGAAAACTTATGCAGGTATCAATAACGTTGAGACGCAAACGTTGGTGCGCAAGGATTCAGTACTACTGTGGGTCACCGTATGGTTTGTCGCAGTCTTGAAGGAAGATTGAGGTTGTGCATGTCAGTCTCACTCTCACAGGGGCCTTTTGCGCTTGTCCCAGGCCCGTCCCAGTGCACGATCCGAGCCACGGGGCCCTAACCGGCGCCCTAGCGCCTCACGTTCCATCCTACGGCCTACGGTGCCGGCACGACTTGGGCCGAGGTTACAATCTAGAATGCCATATCGACCGTTTGTACCTCCTGTACGACTTACAGCCTCTTGGCCTTGATACTCGCCACGAGCGCTGGCAGACGCAGGCGCAAGCTTAAACACCTTGCTCACTGCTTTCATGAGCTTAGCATCAAATATACAAGGCTTCTCCTCTCGATAGCAAGGATGCCATGTCCGCGCAATCCAGCGGTCGAACGCCGCAGTCAAACTCCTTCACGCCCTCAAGGACATTACAAATTGATGATAGCATACCTCTATCCAGCGTAGAAGGGATGATTGAGGCCCGTGACCGGCAGCTTCCCCATGATACAAGCCACCAGAGTGCTGGAGGCGACTCCGCAACCCTCTCAAATGATGAGGCGTACAACAGCGGAGAGCTTCGTATTGAAAGACGTCGATCCAAAGCTCCTCAGACAGTCAATCGAAGTGCCAGCACAGAGCCCGCCGGCGAAGCAGCCAGAGACAAGAGAGGGACCACAAATGGCATTGTGTCAAAACAGGCATCCACAGGCAGTCGCCGTCCTCCACATTACCGGCAGTATTCTGTGGGAAACTCGCCGCTTGCTCAAGAAGTCGTCAACTCGCAGCAAGCCGACTTGGATGTGGATCGGATAACCGCTGCTGCTCCACAGCCAAAGGCTATCGAGAGCACGACAACCTCCGGCAGCGGCAATAGGCCTACGAGTGAGATGGAGAAGAGAAGAAGTGCGATAGGGTATGATACAGATCCTGCACAGATTGTCAATCTGGCCCTCAACTTGAGCGAGAGTCGCAGGAGGAATATCAGCGGTGGTGGCTTTCTGCTACCCGGATTGCCCTATAGTAACAGTGGCGGAAGCCTACGACAGCATTTACAGCAGCAACGCTACGCTTCTGGAAACATGTCCCCCCGCTCAAGAAACACATCTGGGTCGCCTAGGGTTATCTCCACGAGTTCCCGGCAAAGAAAATCAACTCCAATCCACTCTCCCAGTGCGCCGATGCTGAGTGAGCAGCTGGGCGATGATCACATTCTTGTGCCTTCAGATGCAACCTTGACACGTGCAGCAAAAGCGAAGGAAGCCTTTGAGCTTTCCTATGAGTACAGGCGATTGCTTCCCCACCTATTGGCCATTCCAGTCTCGGCTCGTAAGGGCTCTTCAGGTAGCACACGAGCACTGGCCCCCACAGGACTTGGTCGAGTATACAATCCTTTACAATATGTTCGCAACAGGAGAATCCGTTTGAGTGAGAGGAAGCCTCTCAATGCCGAAGCAGCCGGTTGGCGGGATGTTCCTAGAGTTCGAGACTGGGTAGATAGGATCATAGACGAGCGTGAGGATGGCCTTGTCGCACGCGATCAACGAACTCTGCCTCCATTTGAAGGGGAGCAACTCGAGGCAACCTCCTCTGACGGCGCTGACGGTTCCGGTTTGATCTCTGCGAAGGTCCCACATACGCAACATGTAGGAAGGCCCAATATTGACTGGACTTTCTTCCCGTGGGATCTTCTAGCTGATGTCCGATGGCTCGAAGAAGATGATAATTTCAAGCGCATAAGAGATTCCACTGGCCAGACCATCTTTGCTCAAATGGCGAACCATGCAGACTCTTCACCCAGAGTGAGTAAAGAGTCTGCACGGGAGCGACATTCCCAAGGAAATGCCTCCGGATTTCATCATTCACCTGAGCGTCGACAAGCTGTAGCTGCCGTCAGAAATCAAGAACGTCAAATGCCCAACAGCAAGGGATCCAGTCCAAGTTCCCCTTTAAGTGAGCGTGGTCGCAAAGGACGTTGGACTAGAGGGTTCATACGCTCACGAGAGCCCTCGTTGTCCGACGATTCTGATGCAGAGCAACTAAGGAAGCTGAGACGCAACAACAAAAGAGCTGATAGGGAGCATGCAGCCAACCTCGCCCTTGAGAAGCAGATGATGGATATGCTCGCTCGTGAAGAAGAAGAAGCCCAGCGAGATTCCAGGCGCTCGACAAATTCTGCCACGCAGCAAACTTCCCCTAAAGCGCTAGGCCAAGAAAAGGTACAGAATTCATTGCCCACACCGGAGAGGAAGCGTCCTCCAGGCCCTCAACGACTCAAGACAGATATGCCCATTGAAAAACATATCTCGCCCCCACGTTCGAGCTTCGATGAACGGAGGTTTGAGCAGACTCGAATGTCTTCGGATGATTTTTCCACAGGTCCCAGCTCGCCTACAGTGAATGGATTCGTTCCAAGCATTGCTATCAACTTTTCACCTCCTAGGAGCCCGAACAGCACAGCGACGGTCTCAAAACCCTCTGCAAAAGTCGCGCCTCGCAGGCGGGGTCGGAGTCCCAGCGGCACCACGACTAATATTGACAAGCATGATTTTGCAGCCGACACCAGGCTATCACTCGAGAGCTCACGGTCAAATTTGGCCAACCTACAAAGTGGCGATACAAATAAGCTCGAGAGGACAGCCACTACTGAAAGTAGGCTTCTCTCTCCAATCAAGACCATCACTGGTAGCAAGAAGCCTCGACTGCACGAAAGTCATTCCTTCAGAAGCTTGAAGGATTTGATCGAGCCAGAAGGCGACTCTAAGATTCGAAGTTTTCTGAAAGGCGGTCGACTCGCCGAGCTGGTCGGAAATCAAGTGGCGCGTGCTGGCGAGATGCTATGGAAGAAAGAAGGAGCTTCAGGCGCTGTTGTTGATTCTCCCACAGCTAGTCATGCCTCTACGGATTCGGATGTCGATGATGCAGACCTTTCTGCCCTCGATAATAGTCCAAGTGATCTATCTCGGGTAACGACTAACGCTGATGGACATGGTAAACTAACACGGATGACGACCTCATCGGATACCCCGAAATATTTCATGAACAACCTTCCAAATTTCCGATCGCCTTATCGTGATGAAGGACCTGATAGATCCCCCAAGTCTTCACCGGCGCTTGATCCAATCTCTCGGCAACAGCGAGATCGCAAAGAAAGGAGTCGATCTAGCCGATTTGATCGACTAGCGCCTCCGAAAATCGATATGAGAAGCGTCTCGCCCTCTCCATCACCATCTGATCGTCGTGCGCGCAGTACCAGCTCTCAGGAGTCGTCCTCAGCCAGCGTCCATCGGTCTAGATCTCGCTTATCATCTCACAGCATGCTCAATGACATGCTTGGCATACCCGGTCAAGCAGCAACCTTGGCTAGAATGCCTGCTCCAACGGGGCTGGCCAGCTTCAAGGCTCAAACGGAAAGCAGCAGTCAACGACCCAACCTCGAAGCCAATCGACAGTGGAGCATCTCCAATAGAAGCATGTCCACGGGGCATGGATCGGTCGGCACGCGCGACATTGCACGTGAAAGGGCCTTGATGCTCTCATCAGGGGTCAAAGCGAACGAGATCACCCGCAGATCAGAAGAGACGCCCAAAAAGCCATCCAAGCTCGTGCAGGATCTCAGCAATATCATCGACGGGCCCCTCCCTTGTGTACCAGCATCGCAGGAGCACGTCACCGCGGCTCGGATGTTGAGAAGGTTCATTGAGAGCACGAATGAATCTCTACACGAGGCCGAAAACCGATTCGCGGGTGCGACTGTGCAAAAGCTGTCGGGCGATATTGGCGCGATCGAACAGCGGATCAATGCTAGTCTCAGCCCGATGGTCCGAGAATCGGCAGATGGAGCTGACGCATTAAGTATGGAAGTAACAACAACGCACACGTTGGCCGTCAAGCAGATCGGTGATCGCATTGATCTTATCCTTCGACGACGACGGCAAACCTCTAGATGGTTACGGCGGGGTGGTTGGGCAATGCTCGAGTGGGCTGTTCTGGGCATAATGTGGATGGTCTGGTTCGTTGTGGTCATCATAAGGATCATCAGAGGGACGATCACTGGAGTCATTGGAGCTGTACGCTGGTTGCTATGGTTGTAAGGGTTGTTATAGATTTGCGTGACAAGCGATTTAGCGAGCATTGCATTATGATACCACGGGAGCAGGGTGCTTCGTACATATATGGCCAACTATTCTGGTCCGGATTTCGATTGTCTCAGTCTCCTTTTCTCTCAGTGGGGTGAATAGAAGGATCTTCGTCGAACAATAGCGCCAGGCTGCTGCTGGCTGCTGGTGATTAGTAGGCCCAATCATGCTAGGCTTTTTGAGGGTTAGTGTTTGAGAACTGCCAAACTCAGGAACATCGCGACAACCTCAACTTTTTTTCCACAGCTCAAATCCCAACTTCATCGTCACGGCTGGAGCGCACTGGTGCCATGCTGCTTCGACCAGCCTTGCGTTCGATTGGGCGGACCAATACCAGATCAATTGGCGCCAGATCGCTGCCGCAATGGCCAACAACGCGCCAGATCCTCTTCTACCCCAAGGCAAGCATCTAAAACCCTCCGCCAGACACTGTAGAGGCTGATTCCGCTTTCAGAGATCCTTTGCGGACTCGAAGCCTCCTGACTCAAACACCAAGTCTAGTGTCCATGACTCGGACGCCATAGTTCTACCTGGGACCGCCAGTAGTACAGCCTCTCAAGCCCAACCTATTCCACCCCCAATCTCCACCCCCTTGTCACCAACGCCCGCAACTCCTGCCTCGAACATCACCATTCCTCCAGAAAACATTCCGAAAGTGCCCCCACCTCCAGGCGCCAACATACAGACTGCCCCGCCCACTTCTCTGCCGTCAAGCTCTGGACCGGTACCAACCGCATCATCGTCTCCACCTCCTCAGCCACCTCCCCCGCCTCCGCCAAAGAGAAAATCAGGACGCTTTAGACGTTTCTTTCTCACCCTATTCTTGCTTGGTGGTTTGAGCTATGCTGGCGGTGTATATTATTCCTTGGTCTCCGACAACTTCCATGACTTTTTCACCGAGTATGTCCCCTTTGGCGAGGATGCCGTGCTTTACTTTGAAGAGCGTGAATACAGGAGGCGGTTTCCAAATATCACAAGTCCCACCAACCGACCATTAGTGGATGGAGGACATAAGGTCACAATACCAAGCAAGAGCGGTGTTTCTTGGAAGGTCGCCGATGAGGGAAAGGGTAGCGATCTGAGAACGGATGGCGCGCACAGGAACGCAAAAGAGGGCAAGAAGGAAGCAGAGGCTGAGAATAAAGAGAACGCGCAACGGACGCCTTCACAGGCAACGGGCAAGGAGAAAACAAAGGCGGTGGAGAGCGTGAAAGAGGATCGCGGATCCTCCTCGAGCGCCAGCAAGTCGTCTGGTCAAGACCCAAAGGCTGCAACCTCACAGAAGTCTGCAGAGTCTACCCCGCTACCGGCTCCAAAACAGACGGAGTCCACAAAGCCCGCATCCCCTAAAACACCGGAAGTGAATGAACCAAGCATATTCATGCCCATCGAAGCCATCGATCCTCTCAAGATTCGCAACGCCAACGAACCCTTGGTACAAGATCTCGTCAAGATCCTCAATGATATCATCACCGTCGTCAACAACGACGGCTCCGCCCACAAGTACAACTCCACCATTCGAAAAGCCAAAGAAGCCCTCGCCAGTGTTGGCGGCAGAATCCTATCGCTCAAACGTTCCGAACAACAGTCTGCCCGCAATCAGATCGCATCCATGCAATCCCAATTCGACACCGGCGCCAAGGAACTCATCTCCCGCCTGGAATCCGAGATGCGTGCCCAAGAGGGCCGCTGGCGAGATGAATTCGACTCGGAGCGCGACAAACTCTCCTCATCATACGAATCCCGGCTCGAGAGCGAAACCAAGCGCGCGCAGGAAGTCATGGACGCCCGGCAGGAGAACGCCCTGCTCGAGCAATCCCTCGCGCTCAAGAAGCAATTCCTCGCCCAAATCAGCGACCGCGTCGAATCCGAGCGAGATGGCCGTCTCGCCAAACTCGGCGACCTCTCCAGCTCAGTCGACGAGCTCGAGAAGCTCACGGCCGATTGGAACGCCGTCATCGACGCCAACCTCCGCACGCAGCACCTGCAGGTCGCCGTCGAAGCCGTGCGGAACATCCTCGAGAAGGCCGACCGCCCGCGCCCGTTCGTCAGGGAACTCGCCGCGCTCAAGGAAATCGGCGCCGATGATCCTGTCATCGACGCGGCCATCGCGTCCATCAACCCGACCGCCTATCAACGCGGCATCCCTACTCCCGCACAGCTGATCGACCGCTTCCGGCGCGTGGCGGGCGAGGTCCGGAAGGCGAGTTTGCTGCCGGACGATGCGGGCGTGGCGAGCCATGCGGCCAGCGTGGTGATGTCGAAGTTCTTGTTCAAGAAGAAGGGGATGACCGTGGGTGATGATGTGGAGAGCATCCTCACACGAACGGAGACGTTGTTGGAGGAAGGCAATTTGGATGAGGCGGCCCGGGAGATGAACACGTTGGACGGGTGGGCGAAGACGCTGAGTTGGGATTGGTTGAGCGAGTGTAGGCGGGTGTTGGAGGTGCGGCAGGCGATGGATGTGATTGCCACGGAGGCGAGGTTGGAAGGTTTGAAGGTAGATAAGTAGGGCGGGGGGTTGCTTGCAATAGCCTTGCCACCGTGACTTTGGTGCATTAGACCCAAGGCGAGTCGTCTTTGAGCCTTTGTATGTACGTTTTAGACGAGCCCCGTTTCTATCCTACCTCTCAGCGGGAGTGGGGAGCAAAAAAGACAATGGACCGTGAGTTCTTACATTCTGCTGTCGTGGTATCCGATACGATGAATGCTCCTCACACGTCCTAACTACCATTTATAGCGGACTACTACATCTGCTTTCTACGAACCAGAAAGGCAACCATGCGTCCATGCAAGACCCCAGCCTCGGCCACTCGGCCGCAGATCAGACTCCGCTAAGAAAACTATTATCATATTCCGGCGCGTCGGCAGATTTTCACCTTGGTCGGACGGAATATCCCTATATCATATTGGTTCAGTCAGGAATGGTGACATTGATGGAGATTTCCGTTAATAAAGAGGAGCTAGTCGTCTTTTTGACAAGTAAACGTCCCTTTTTCGACCTCCCATCTCCGGTCTTTCCGCTTCATGATCGCTTTTGGCACCTACCACACCATAGCAAGATATAGCACGTCACCAACCAATACGGGATTTGTGTTGTTTGCGCAGAATGATGTGGGACGTTTGTTAAATGTTGATATCGGTTGAGTGGAGTGGTGCGTTATTATCAGGATGGGCGTTTGGAGCTGTGAGGCGGGAGTGTGGCGGTGTGGTATTTCCAGATGAAGGCGGTTGGGGTGTTGCTGGAGGATGTGTTGATTGCCGGGAATTGGAGATGGATTGGGCGGAGGCGGTGCTGCTGGGGTTTGTGTGGGTGGCCGTGTGGTCCGCGTTGTGGGATCTCCCGTGGAAGGAGAAGTAATCGAGACAGCACGCTAGGATGGGAGTGAAGTGTTTCCGAGCTGGGTTCAGGCTTTGAGAGGATGGGACAACGGGATCGGGAGGTTTGGGAAGCATAAAGAATCGTGAATCCCGGAATGTCTTCCGCTTTGGTGATTCCCCATGAGAGCGTCTTGGATCTATGCAGACCATGTCCTGGGATGGATCATCCTCCCAAATCTTCTATCGTCTCTAGCTGGTGGAATTGTCGGCCAGCAATCTCCCTCCTTTAGTGCATCATCAAACGGCGTGTCAAGGGCCAGTGCCGTTGCCCGCACCTCCAAAGCCTCGTCCCCTTTCCCTTGGTGCTCGAGCGCACTGGTCAGATTCCTGTACGCGCTTGCCTGAAGCACGCCATCATCAGAATCGCAATTCTGCCGAGCCCAGGTCTCCAGTGTCGCCCACTTGCCCTGCCTCCAGAGACATTTGCATAGGTTGTCAATCAGTCGGGGATCTGGTTTGGTTAGTCGACCGATAGCGTCAAGATAGGCCGCTTCTGCTTCATCACACCGCTGTCGTCTGGCATGGCAGATGCCAATGCACTCGATCGCTCGCACGGTATCGGCATGCTCCGGCCCAAGGTTCCTGTTGCGCCAAGAGAAGACCTGCTTATAAGTATCCTCGGCTTCAGGATACTTGCAGCTGTTGAGGTAGCAGTCCGCGAGAGCTTCTGCTGCATTCATTGTTTCCCGGTGATGGCGGCCCAACTTCTTTTCATGCATTTTCCACACTTTCACTCGATGCAGGTGCTCGGTGCTATAGCTTGCTTTCAGCCTATAGCACTCGGCAATAAGTTGCAGGCAATTGGCGCTGACACGCCACTCCGAGCTGTCTTTACAATTTGTCAGGATAGCTGCGCTCAACGCCATAGCTTCCTCCAGCCTTCCCTGGCGCATGATTTGCTCTGCATGACTCAGACGGTAGTCGAAGAGATGAATATGCTCTGAATGATAGGCAGCCTCGCTGATCGCTATCAACTTGGCGTAAAAGATCTCGGCCATTGCTGCGTTCCCTTGGAATTCCGCAATTCCAGCCAGACTGCGGAAGCTGTAGACCGTCTTGGTCTGCTCCGAAGCATCGCTGGTGGGAGAGCGCTCTACGATCTCTTGCCATTTTGCAATGCCTTCCTCTTGATGGCCCAGCATAGCTAGCTCTAACGCATAGTCATGCATGTTATCCAGTGTTCGTGAGCTGTTCACACCCTCCATTGTCTCCCAGCATTCGAAGCTAGCCTTCCCCATCTGCAAGCACTTTTCTTCGTTGCATTGATCATAGTAGAGATGAGCTAATTCAAAAGCCGTTTCTGCATAGGTCAAAGACGGGTGTTTTGCTGTATCAAGAGCCTTTTGGAGCAGGTCTGTCGCTACTTCAATGTCCCTCGCTGATTGCACTTGGTAATAGCGCAGCCTGCCGTAGAGCCACGTGGCCGCTGCACGGCGTTCGTCATGTTCAGGGACGAGCTGCTGGAAGATACTCAGACTTCGTTCCGCGCGGTCTAAAGCTTGAGCGTACATTCCGCGCTCAATGTCGAAGTCTGCTGCCCAGCACAGCAGGTGCGCCAAGTCTAGTCGGGCTTCTGCCGTTTGGTACGAATAGCCTGTGAGAGTGTGGACATGCGGAGCAAGGGCGTCGCACAAAGGCCACTCCGCCACTCCAATCTCGGTTGGGTAGTCTTTTGACACCGAAGCTAGAGCTGCCTCCTGCCATCTCTGTGTCGTGCCATCCCTCTGGAGTGAGATCTGGACAAAGTGCTGCACCAATCTATGGATCTGGAAGCTCTGAGAGCCAGCTCGCGTAGTCACAAGATTAAAAGCCTGTAAAGTGCCGAGCGATGTAATGACCTCGGGCATCTCGAGCAAGAACCGTGGGACGCTTTGACGATCGAGCATTGCCATTAAGGAAAGTAGGTCGGCTGCCCGAGGTTTCTGTTCCTTGATTTGGTCAAATGATACACTCCACGTTCGAAAAACTGAATTGTCGCTTTCGTCATCACGTCGTGAATCGTTGAGCTCTTCATTCAGGAACTCAGTTGCATTCTTGCCCCGAAGTGCGTTGATGTACTCAGCGATCGACACTGGATGTTCCTGGATGAAGGCTGCGGCTTGAGAAATGGCAAGAGGTAAGTGATCCAATTCTTCTACAAGGTTGCCAATCTCCGCCTCATCGAAGTTGTGCTTCTCTGCTGCCTGTTTCGACAAAAAGAGAGCCCGTGCTTCATCATTCGACATTGTTGTGAGACTGATCGGCTTCCCCTCACTAGCAAGTCTACCTGCGACACGATTGTCCCGGGTAGTGATCAGCAGGTGGCTGCTGCTCAGGCCGTCCGGGAGAAACTTAGAGAGATTCTTCGAAGGGTCGTCCAGTGGGCCACCAGACTTGTACTTACCAGGCCACCAGTCCTCGATGTTGTCTGCATTATCTATGACCAGGAGGTAGGGAATCGGGGTGCTAGACAGCCAGGAACGAACAAGCTCAAGGATAGACGCTTCCGGATCATCCCAGCCCGGGATTTGCAGTTGCTGCGCGATACGTTTATAGCCTTGGTAAAACCGAGCTATATTACCCCCATACACCCAGAGAATGTGTGCATTGGCATTGCTTGCTTTGTGCCGGTAGCAATATTCGATCGCGATCTGTGATTTGCTACAGCACTTGATCAGTAAGGGAAAGACGCAACTACGAGTAAGTCAGATGCTCACCCGACCCCGCCAATACCGCATACTGCTACTCGACGTTGCTTCGTGAAGCAGGTCGCAATGGATTGTAGGTCAGACTCGCGGCCGATGAAATGATGGTCACGAGTGAAGGGCACGGAGAATATCCCTGTCGCATTTTCATATGATGGTAGCGGCTCCGAAGCCAATCTCGACACTTTCGGTCGGTCTCTGCCGTCTGCTTTCTCCGCCGGGGTAACGTTGAGGAATGTTAACAGCTGTACGTTATCCCTCAGAGATGTTGCAATTCTCTGGACACGTCCTTCTTCCACCAGACTAATGCCGGCTTTGAGCATTTTCCTCAGCCTTGAGTCGCCCTTTGAAGTTTTCATCTTCCCTAAGATCATGTTCAGCTGATCAACCTGTTCGAAGCTCTTCCTCACAACTTCTTCAAATGCTCCCATTGCTTCACTCGTCAGATTTGTTGTCTGCTGTTGCGTACCGACCACGATGGTAATAAGGAGTGGAAGCCCAGTCTGAATATTGCGAAAGACCTCTGGGATGTTCCCTGATTCTGACATTTCCTTCATCCTTTTTCCAACTTTGACTCCCATGCTGACCAATTGGGCAATGGCTGCTGCCAATCCAATGCCACTGACGGGATCCATGATCCTAATTGACCGTGTGCTCACAACCCTATGAGCAAGCGCTGTAGAGGCTCAAGATTTGTTTCTGCGTTGTCATTTACGTATAAGCCTTTTCAACAGCGGGCGGCCGAGGTGGTGTATATGACTTGGGCCTAGATTATTATTGGGGGCTGAAATCATGTCAGTTCTGCGGTCGAGAGGGTTCTAATCTTAGAAAGTCACATCCAGCGCGCCATCTACTTATAGTAGCCACAGCGTCTCAAGCGTGCAGCAATGCGGGGCCTGATGACAAGTTGTGCAGCAAAGCATGGTTCCAGACACATTGAGGGTGGGCTGGGATGGATGGGCCTTCTAGTCGGAATACTCGATCAGGCAGGTTGTAGAGGCTTTCATGCGATGCCAGCGGCAACGAGCCCGCCATCATCGGGAGTCTTTGCTTATGTTACCCACCTTTTCGACAGGACCCTTCCACGGTATTCAAGAGGCCTGGTCATGGAGCTTCTCGGTTACAACAACAGATGATTTTCGCTTATGCATGTCCAGTCTTACCGCATCACTAAAGCGGCCATGAGCTAGCTGAGAAGCTACCTAGCTTTCTCGTGCATGCGGCTCAATCAGGAATAGTTTCATTACTGTCCAATGAAGATTGTTCGTCCCGCTGACTAGCGGCTTTCTGTTGCCCTGTGAGTGAAGTGTATGTTAAAACAGCGATCATAAAGAGCGACCCGGTTGCGGGCTGACAGCAGCTTATATGAGGCTCAAATACTTGCCTGCGAAGTCTAGAACTGTAGCTCATCAGGAATTGGTAATCCCACCATCTTTGGCAACTTCCGTATGTTGTCTAGCCTGAATGATGCGCCTGGCAACCTTCTCACCAGAAGTGTAGGCTCCAGCAACGGTCCCGAGCCCATCAAACGGAGCAGTATGTTCACCAGCAAAATAGATATGCTGCTCCGGCATCCCGTGTCGAATGGCTTCCACATCATGGGCTGCGTCCAGCATGCCGATCTGAAAGTTGCTGTAGCTGCCGTTACCAGAAAATTCATCGTTGCACCATTCCGTGGCCAAGAATCGGAGCGGAGCGCATTCTTGTTGGTATCCTGGTAATCTAGAATAGTACGGTTCGAAAAAATCCCGAAGCCAGGTATCGCGAGCTTCATCTCGCAGCTTGCTGATCGAGCTGGTTATGTGGGTCGAGCAGTCACCATAGGTGTAGAAGAGGAGGATATTGCGACGATAGGGCTCCGGAAATGCATGAAAGCTCACGCATTCCAGACGCCAACCTTGGGGATTGGTTTGCGTCGCGTATGAAGGGGATAGCCAATGTACGAAGCTGACAGGCTTTTCTAACTCACCACCCGCATCTGTGGTGGCAGTATCCCAGAAAGCGGTCGGAAATTCTATCAATACCTGTCATCTTGGTCAGCATAAGCCTAGTCCCAATCTGCTCCGGTGTTGCAAATAAGGAAGGTGATTGATGGTGTTGTCATGTGCTGTCAAGGGCTGCTTTTGGAGCTGCCAGCCTTGAAGTCAAGTGGACTCATTCGTAAGTACCAGATCATGGTGCTTGAGCCAGAACGAGGCTTCTAGTATAGAGAAAGCCCACGCTTTTTCGGCAATTGTCTTCACGTTTGGCACCGTCCTTGAAAAGGACCACCTACTTTTTCTAGTCTTCCAAAAGATATGGAGTCAATTGCGGACGCGATGCGAGGATGCAATCCGGTCAGACATCTTTTATTGCGCTTTAGCCAGCCAAGCGGCGATGTCACCACCACTTCGTCAAAGTATCGCTCCTTTCCACTAGCGGTGGTCACACAAACGGGAGCGATTTCGCCTGTCCGACATTCAACAGAAGTCATTACAGTGTTAAAGTGGACATGGGCTTTAGCTAAAGGTGTTGCGGAGATGTGAGCCAGAATCTTTCGGTAGCTTGTGGGTATGAAGCAATCGTCTGCCGAAGTCAGTGACCCACCATCGCAATTTATGCCACGCACCTGCCTCCATCGATGCAGTCTTCGAGGTAGAAGTATTTGAGCGACTGCACTTCAACGCGATCACCAACGTATGCTCCCCACATTTGTGCCATGCCCAGCACAAGCTCCACATCTCGCTCGGTCATCTCGCCGCGTTCCAGGGCCCGACTGCACTTTCCCTGAAAGAAGCTATAGAGACTCGCAGCGGACTTGATGCTTGCGCTATCTTTCGTGCTGTATCCGATGGCCTCCTCCAAGATCTCCCATACCTGTCTGAGTGCCTTGCTGGCTTCCCCTGGTGCTACCATTGAGCCATTATGATCGATCAAGAGAAGAGAATCCTTCCATCTATGAAGTGGAGTTCCTGTCTCTTTGGCCAATTCGATGATTGGATTGTACCCGGTGCTGGCATTGTTAGTGTTTCATGTTTTTGCTCTGTGGAGTCGCAACACGTACCTGTGTACCCAGTTTGCTCCGCTATCGATGCTGGATTCAGCTACAAATTGATACATCGCTTCGAAACTCACATGTCTACCTCTAGCGGGCCCATTTGATTACTCTGTGCGATCTGCCAAGATATTAGAGCACATGAAATATGAGGTCAACGTTTTATCGCGAACCCTGCCACCGATCCGATCTCGTGCTTCAATGATTGTCACGTCAAAGCCTTGCTCGATGAGCACGGTGGCACATCGGAGGCCAGATACACCAGCACCAATGATCCCTACGTGCGGACCCATCGTTATCTAGCTCCTTAAGCCTGGAGATCAAGATATCCTTGGTGGTCCCTCAGTTGATTGAATATTGAGGCTTGATGGCTTGGATGGCTATCGAAAATTCGTGTACGATTGGGCTCTGGAACGGAACATTATTATTCCGATGCCTTGGCAGTCTCGTGGCGGTCCCTCGGTCCCCAAGCTTGAATCGACAAGCTTTTGGTCCATAGGCTGTTCAATAAGTTGTTCAGGTATCGTCAAATTGGCCACAGATGGTTTTCCTCAGACAAAGTGAGACGCCATAGCAAGGGTTGGGTCAAGTCTACTTTCACGATCAATGGCATCGTGAGACGATTGACAGTCTCTAAGATGTGCATTGATTGCGGCTCTGCCCTAGTTGACGTGAGTGTATCGTATTGCAGGTATTGCACAGTATTTGTCACGATGCAGCAAATAGGGTTCTACACTATGATAGGCAAGGTATCTCTCTTAGAACCAGCTATTGCATTATCAACGTGGGCTCTTCACGATATCTTGATTTCGAAATCACAACATTCTAGTCAGCCTATGATGAAGTGCGTTTTCTGGAGCTCTTCTTTGTCGAGCATCTTCATTGCCTTACCATACATAAGGTCGTAGACGTGGGTCCCACTCAGAGACTCCTTTGGTCTTTGGTATCAAACCATCTCAAAGGAAGTATGGGCTTGGGCAATTGTAAAATACTCCGAGCTGATCCCCCTCTTTTGGGTTCCTGCTTCCGAGATCAACCTTACCAGTTGAACAGAGAAGCACTGGAACAGAATCATCCACGGAAATTATCTCATCAATTGAGCAGATGCGCATTGATATAGATGCAAAGTCTGAAGCGGGATTGGCAGCATTCTTAGCCAAGGTAATTGCTAGGCTGTGGCTCCGACGCAGCGAACTTCGCCACGCATGATCACAAGCTAGATTTTGGCGCTCCATAACAGAGTAAATAATATCTGTAGATGGGACCAGAGGTCGTTCAGTGGCGGGGACCAGTCAGGCGCGCTATCACTCTCAAGCCTCCGCTCGTATCTTGAAAGCATAGCTGTAGCAATGCAGCTGACGGACCCAGCTATCGATCAGGGCCTATCCGGCTTCAATCCATACTCAAAACAAATGGGTGTACAAAATTATGGTGGGTAATTCTCTTACAGCGTATCCATTTAGATTGAAAATAGGCAATGCAGCGACATTAATCATATGTCTATGATATATGTTTCCAAGGAGAAAAAGAGCTCCTGAAAACTTCTTGAAAAGGATCAGCAACGAAACTCTACTAACAACACCATTCCCAGTAACGCTATCACGACTTTAGTATCCAAATTGTAGAGTCTGTAAAGCAGTGGACTTCGTATCGGCAATCTTCTGGTCAAGTATGAGTAATAGAGTACTAGTGCTGATTGACTTAATACGGCGAGTTACCACCGGTATTGCTGGCCTAGAGCACTTGCACCTCGTTCTGTTGAGCCGTGGCATTCTGAAGAAGTTCAACACACTCCTCATTACAGGTCTTCAGAGCTAAATCCAAAGCCGTGACATTCCATTTGTCGGTCAGTGAAACAAGTCCCCTTAGCTCTGTACCAAGTAAGACTCTCAGTATCTTTGGGTCGTCAAAATAGTTGACTGCGTAATGAAGTGCACTCCAGCTGTTCCTGGGATTCATGGTGAACACGTTGGCACCTCTTTCAATGAGTGATCGCACAGTGTCGTGCGACTTGTGCTGGATGGCTAGATGTAGGGGGCTCATTCCGCAGACAATTTGCTGATTGACATCAAATCCTGTATCAAGGTAGGCTTCAATTGCGTGCACGCAACCATGCGTGATTGCATAGTCTACAGCAAGCCTTTGCCAAGGGAATGCTAGTTGCGTGAAAAACGTGCGAATGACAGCTACCTCACAGACATCTTTCAATCTGATGATCGTCTCCCGCTCTGCTAATTCGACCATCAAGAACAAGACGGCTGGATCTTGGAGTGAAGGATGTAAGCTCCGACAATGGTCAATAAATTGCTGATACATCTCGACAAGCGTAGCCGCTTCAGTAGAGAGCATTTCAGGCGTGCCATAATATTCGGATTGGCTGAGCTGTTCTACTAGCCTGTGTTGGACATTCATTGCAACATCGAACCCGTATCTCTCTGCGTAAGTATCCCTTCGTCTATGACAGTCTTGAATCCAGAATTCGAGATGTGTCTCAGAAACGACACTGTCCTGTATTCCTTCCGCCCAGAAATCGAAGAGCTTCTCTTCAAATCTGTCGAATCGATTATACAGAGCGGCAGGGTCGTAGTGAGAATCGACATCTCGTGCTCTCAAGATAGACACTCTTTCCTGACGGAGGCTGAGCACGAGCGATGCGACGCGCGACAACTCTCTAATAAACCCCCGAGATTGCTGGGAGAAATGATTCCATAGTCGGCTCACGAGCCAATGCAGGTCATATAATTGTTGGAGCCTTGTATCATTTGGTTAACACGCCATAGATGCAATCAAGATAGGCAAGGTGGATAGCTTACAAAACGCTCGAACTCAATTCTTCAAGTGGCGTACTTCCTGCAACAGAGTTGGGGCTATGATTTCCGATTGTCATCTCTAAGCTCAAATCTGATCCTCTGATTGGCGTATTTGCTGGTAGACAGTCTTGGTTCCCATTTTGTATAGTCGTCTCTTCGGCCGAAGATCGATTTTCTGAGCATTCATATCCGTACTTTTGACATCGATCGCATGAGACTCCTGGCCAGACACGATCTTTCGGTAAACACTGTTTCCAGACTGAGCTCCAACGTGGGGACTAAGTAATCACTCCTGTAACCAACCTTTTGTCTGTCATGTCTGCATCGTTTGCACTTCAAGAATGCTATCTTTTTGTTGACTTTCGGCATCGCTTTGAGACTCAGGGTATCAGGGATGGACCGAGGGGTGTTTTACTGTTCCTTCGATGTTTGCCTTTAAGCTAATCGTATCCTCATAGCCCAACGCGAAAGATAAAAGGGTTCAGGATTAACGACCTTGATCAGTATGGAAGTATGAGGAGCAGAAAGCAAGTAGATAATTAGAACGAAATTGACTAATGGGTCTTCCCCGTCTCATCGAGGCGCCAAGTGTGCTAATGCAGGCCAGTGCTGGCATGGGCCCCGCCCGGGGCTGGGCCCTATTCCGCCCGCCCAGCCCGCCCTAGCCCGGGCCCTATGACCCGACAGGGCCTAGCCCGCCCTCGCCCTAAACCCCTTGAGGGCTAGGCCCC